>VNWX01000532.1:0-20929 GCA_009869905.1 Ceratophysella communis | reverse complement strand
ACCGCTTCTCGTAATGAATTAGATACAGATCTTTGAATTTTAAAAGCGTCGAAGCTTTCAAACTACTAAAACTTCACTTCACAGCATTCAAAAAATTTTAAAGCATAAAACTGCCTACCGCTGAAAGGAGCATAAAAACCAACATGTAATCTAAACCAAACCACACCGTGGAGGGCATGGAACTAGAGGGATCCGAATCCAAATTGTAAAAATTTCTGAATATAAAGCCTCGCACTTTTTTCTTGTTCTCTGGAACAAGGTCTATTCAAAGAAAGGACAGGAGCCCGCACCCAGCAGAACATGATTGTGGATTGGATTATATTACCTTCTCATAGAGAGATAACCTTTATAGTCCTTATAGAATTCCCGGTTTCTATTCTGAATGCTCATTCCAACAAATCAAACACTATAATTTGGTTCAGTACCGGGACTCTGACAATGGAGTTCATTCAGAACTAATGTGTGAAATATGACGAGTGCGTTCGTATTTCATCTATTTTTTTTTACTGTATGGAAATGGCAGGGATGCATTTCACGGGTGTTTTTCTGACGAAATGGCAAAGCGTGAATAATTTTCATGGGTTTCCGACATGTCTAAACATACTTCATCACTTTTTTTACGAGGATGTCATTCAGCACATCTAAAGTAGGGCGATTTATTGTAACTGGGCTATTTGGCCTGAGAACTTCGTTATAGTCTGCAAAATTTTTAACTGCTATTAATTTATTACGGTCAACTGGTATTTTTCAGTTCGAATGTGAGAATTTCCTGTCGGGATCTGGACCTAAACGTCAGGGATTTTGATCTTCACATCATACAATTTTTTTCACAAACTGGAGTAACTGCCTTCATTTTGTACTTACCCTTACCTGCAACCCGGTTGCTGAGGACACAGTTACCTGTAAATTTAAAGGCATCGGCACATTTAATGTGCTTTTCCAAAAAATTATAGGGCGCTAAGTAAGCATTACTAACAAATTTTGTACTCAAAATCAGAAGTAAACGCCGAGCTATAAGACGGGAGCTTCTGATTTTCAGACCTTTGGATGGAGACGCACCCCCTCCCCAAAACCGCCACTCCGCACCCCTAATGCTTTGGAGTAGAGAAACTCAGCCCAGCGTGTCAAAGCCGAGCCGAATGTAATAATTACCTAAAGTGTCAAGGGTGCATTATCCTCTGGACTATTTATGAGGCTCAAGTACAAATACGGAACAAGGGGTCTCTCACGAGGCCTCCGAAAACTCCCCTACTCCCCATTTCATCAGTGACAATAATGAATAGGGAAAAGGTCGTCTTGCAGCGTTAACTGTGCCCTTGCTGTCGGCTCCAGCTCTTCCATGCCCACCTTGCCAACTTCCATTCAAAGTGATCTCTGAACAGGGAAATACATACAGTTAATTTCGGTGGGTTTCGTCTATATGTCGGGGTTCAACAGATCTTTCATCAGAGTTTCACGGGATTTTCTGGCGACTTTCAGGACTAGGTACTTCCGGTTGCAGACGAGCTATTGGAAAAGATGTCTCAACTGTTGTGGACCCAATTCGAGTGGTACTTATAACTACTTACTTTCTGGCATATAATCGACGTCTAAACGAAACTCAAAAATAATATTTCATTTTTATCATTGAAATTCGTGTTACACCATTATTTATTCAAAAAATCTACTGCGAATTTTAATAACTACGCCGTCAAACGAAACATGAAAATGTCGAAATAATTTAATCCTGATTTCCAAAATATTTTAGGTTCCTAATCTGATGTCTGCCGACTACGACATTCCCTACAGACTGACTACAGACAGATCCCATATCAAAGCACTACACTTCAAACTGCGGGCATTATATGGACAGGGGTGGATTTTTATTTCAAAAATTGAAATAATCCACTTCCATTCAGTTCAAACACACTCAACAATATGTGGATAATTTTCATGGATACAAAAGTAAACATGAAGCTGGACATGGAGGTTTTCCTTTGAGATACACTCCATTCATTCATCCCTTACTGCATAGGCTATGTAGCCTCGCACGGTAATAAAAATGAACCCTCTTAAATCGTATGTTACAACGTAATGGATAGCGCGTGAAATGTGACGTCCCGTGTTCCATTCGGATCTGTCTGTCTGTATGCTTCAGTCGAAACCGAACGATAACAGACGGATATACCCCCGATTTATGTCGGGTCGGATTCGAGAATTTTGGGCATCGGATTTCGGGGTTGGCGATACCGGGAAATTATCGAAATTTTGGCGAAAAGACGATAAATATTTAAATCGTAGAAATTTTAGGCTTTAGATAGCATGTGCGACCTGTTAACCGAAATAACCGGGCCCATTTCACCACGAACGAATTTTACCCCCAGCCCAGGCAACATTTCACCCTGTGCTCGCTGCCTTCCTCCGGAGCTACAGGGTTGATTTTTGAAGAGGCCTAGAATAACAAATAGAGGCCGGGAAGCCTCACCAACACCTTGTCGACTTGCTCAATGGAGATTAGATTTATTTTTTCCATTGGAACAACCCACCCATCCGACTTTCTGTGTGTGCCTTTTCTGAATGGAGAGTCATAAATTAGGTTTTAACTTTTGCTGATGTTGTGGAGCACTAGATCTCTCTGTTCCCTTCGCTCGAACCCTCACCAAGTGTCACCCAAGTCTAGTTTATGGTTAAAACTCACTTTTATTTATTTCCGATTTATTCCGAAAAAAACTTCTGGGCCACCTTTTTTTCCTCTGTGAAAGCAAGAAGAGTATATGGGCCTTTCCCCTGTCATTCCGTCACTGAGGCCTATTACCTAAGTTATGGACTTCAGGTCAAGGGTGGTTGGGTTTGTCTTGTACTTTTTCCTCTGACATTCAGCTTGCTCCACTGTGGAATTGCTCTGCAGTCATCGTGGTTTTAGCTGTTCAATCACTTTCCTTTCAATCTTTGGCTAGAAAAAAAAAGTTTCAATGGGGATATTTCGAATTTGAAAATAGCTTCGAGCATGTTAGTTTGTATAGGATTTGAGGCAGGGTCTGCTCGTCAGCAATGTTATGTCATCTGTCATAGAATAAATATTAAGCCATAAAATACATACGGGACTCTATTGAATGGACCCCTCCAAGCCGTAGAAATACGGTAGCGTTTGACATAAAATAATGCTGTTACGTGATTGACTTTGACAATCCGGGTTTGTGATATTGAGCTCGGATTAAAGGAACTGCTTAAAAATCTAATTTTTTAAACTTGCAAAATTTCTTAAATGTTTTACAGGTTTTATCAACTGGCATAGAGTAAGTTATATCCAAAAATTATTTAACTAATTTCTTTTGATTCTCAGACTCGTAAAAGCTAAATTCCGATGAATTTTCAAACTAAATCATGATTTTTTGTGCAAAAATTAAAATATTTATACAGATTTTATACACACCTGGAACAAAGATTTGGCAAATTTATCCCCTAGCAGCTGCTACTTGCATTTCAAGCCGATTTCGCAAGCCTTAAATGCCCCACGCAAAACTGACCGACCATGGAATCCCTATCTCGAACAAGCTACTTAAACCTATTTAGAAAATGCAAATGAAATCAGCCAGTGAAAAGTACCTAGTTAATGGCTTTCTATATAAGCTTCTGAATTGGCAATGCGACTCCTTTTGTTATTCCCGTTTTTATGGTCAAGACTTCCAATAAACTTTGATTTGTGTTCACTTTTCATTTTCTCAACTTTGAAATCCGTTTTGTTGGCAGGTTTTCAGGTGATAGACTTTTATACAATGAATGAGCCATGTGTCCATGAGGCCTCAGCAGTAGTAGGTAGTAGAGAAAAACGATACTTTAATGTCAATTATTAGGAGGTTTGGGGCTCGAAGTAATGGTGGTTGAGGTAATAAAAATGGTGAGGGAATGAGAAATGAAGAGAGAAACGAGTCATTAATCATGGAGGCATCGTAATGATAAGGTTTCTGTGTTCATAGCCCAGAGTAACACAGGGCGACGAGGAGAGTTGTAATAAAATATAAAATAAAAGAACCAAAGTGCTCATTTCACGTGTTTTATGATGACAGTTTTTCTACTTCGTGAATAATACCCTCATAAGTCGTATAATTTCTATCCATATAGCCAAAATGTTTGAGAGCATAGAAGAGGGATATAAATTGAACTGATTGGAAAAGGAGATGATGTGAAGTTGAATCTGGTAGCTCAATAGTCCAGGTGGAACGACGAGGACTCAAGTAGCCTTTATCGTCGTCCTGGGTGCAGAAATTTTAATTTTCTATAGTTTAACGAGTCCTGACGGCCGTAGAGTCGTTAATTAGTAATTCACACTCGTTCAAAGCCTGATTTATGGGGATAGGATGCTTTTGAGTAGGCTGAGCTTCGTTTGAGGCATTTGAGGCGAATGACAGCATTAAATACAAAATTTAAAGCAGAAAATGCCGGATAATTTTTATTTTCCAAGTGAATTTACAGTTAACACGGTACTCAGATGTTCAGCTCTGAACGCATCATTACACCTGTGTTTTTAATTTAGAATGATAATTAAATCCATATTCGATATGTTTAGCTGGGGTTTACAATATTTAGTTGATCATCTATTATCCAATTGCTCCTAATTAGAGATTTTCAGAATTTCAATAAAATTATCCATACAATTTTGGAATAAGCTAACTCAACATGGGCACTGTCCCTAAAACAATGCTAACAGCACATAAAAAATTCAGTAATATTGATTAAGTAAAACGCCGAACTGTATTTTTTCGTTTTGTGTAATTTGTAATTACCTGTAGCCTAGTATAAATAATTAGATGAAAGTCTGCGATCTATAAGTGTTAAATGTTCGATAACTCATCTTCAGTGTGAAAGAGAGAAAATCCTGTTTGAAAAATATTCTCGCTAACCTGTCTAAATTCTGATCAGAAACACTAAAATCTGGGTAAAACCTAACCCCACCCACATTAGATTCAATAGCGAAAACGCACTGCTAAATCGGGGAACATGTGAATCAATCTGTGCATTTAATTTATTTCGTAGCCACAGCTTATATCGTCGTTCCTCAGTCAATCGCCGGCCTATCTACTAACCACCTTACCGACTTCTCTCTTTAATAACCTGACTAATAGTAAATATCAATTTACGCTCATTAATTTCTCTGGCCTTATAAATAAATTATAATGTAAATTGTAAGTACACAATCACGACCCCAGCAATAAAACCAACAACGCTAGCCAAGCCAGAGACTCCTCTGCAATCAAGCTCATGTTCGTTAACTTTATACTTATAATTTTATCAGTAATTTTTCACGAAACAATAAAAAGGAACAAAGGAGGTAGTAGTTATGGCCATTATAAAGGAACAATGCCAAAGTACACACAGGTGTGTGAATACCTCTAGTAATGCAAACGTACGCTTCTTGTATGGACAAACACTAATGCAAAATGCAAGCATTATTATTCTTTTGATCTCTGAACTGAGGCGTGCAAAAGAAGCAGGTTGTAAAAACTCTTGAATGAAAACAACAGAGACGAGTTATGCCGGATTGCGGCTTTAGTTAGAGGTGACTGTAATTTAGCAATGCAAATTTATAATATAATAGAGTAAAAATTTCACGTAAGCCTATTATTTTCGTTACGGTGTTCGTCTTGTGTGTTGGGGTTATGGCTGTTTGCAATTTGAGTATATAATTGATATGCTCATGTTGTTTTTTTATTGTGTGTCTCTGTCTCTCTCTACGAACCAAGCATAAGGTGTTTTGGTAGACTTGAGCATGTATAATTATGCCCTATCCTTGTGTTACATTACCTGACATTAAGTCTAAGGGTGATTACAGGAGGGGTCTCTCTCCTGCGTGATCCCGCGAGGCTTCGCATTAAATTATGTATGCATGATGATGAATAGGACTCCTCGATCAACACCGTGGTAAAGAGTTTAAGAGAAGGAGGGTGGGCACTTGTAAGAAACAGCTCGTGTTTTTTCTCACTGCTACGGAATTTATTTAATAATCGCAATAACAATAGAAAAAGGAGAAGGGGCTACCGGTCATTAAAGAAGCTCAGAGCCGGCCTACCTATTTATTAAAATAATAAAAAGGACCATTAAAGAAGGAAGTTATCATGCTTGGCTGCTTGCAATTTATTAGCTTTACATGCTAGGCTACAGAAGCGGCTAGCCGATCGGAGCATTTATGACTTATTCAAAGACGCAGGCAGAACAAGAGAACAGTTTGACCTTCAACTTACATGGTTAGTATTTATTGGTCAAACGATATGTACCGAATTCATTTTTCACAAGATTAAGCTTGTTTTAAGTTACTCCAGATTTAGGTAGTTTGCGGTATCTACTTCTGTAGGCAAAGATGCAATTGAAAGTGCAATTTCGCAAGCTGTGTACATACACATTAGAGCCAATGGCTTTCTATGAGCATCTGTCTATTCGACTTCCGCTGCTTAGACGTCAACCGGACCGGTGTGGCCTGCGGCGACGCCTGAGTATTTGCACTGGTTTTCACGATACTAATTATATAAGCTCAATGCCGCACGTATTTTTATTATTTTTGAATATTAAAAAATTTGTATTAAATAACGAATTAGTTTCGGTTGTGCGGTTTCAGATAATACTCGATCTACTCTACAGTTTCAGGTTTCTATGTAGCATTTAATTACAGTTCTAGAATTTTGAATTAACTTCTCCACTACCTCTGCGTCATTTCAAATAAATTGGCGAAACGCTCTAACTCTTCTCAATTCCGAAATAGTGGGCAGACAGACGGACAGAAGAAGTGGGAGCTACTGAGGTGGGCAAGGCTGAGTCTGGCCTGCCATATAATTTTTATGACTTACTCTCCTTCAACAGAGTCATAATATATGATTATGTTTTATTGGCAAAAATTTTAATGCAAGCAACGTTTTGATGGTTGTTGTTAGAAGGGGGCGGGGTAGAAGGTTCATAAAACGTCATGTTTCCACGTCGTTCGTCCCAAGCAGTAGACTGGTTCCTTCTCAAAAAATTGTGAAATGAGTGATGGGGTGGGTGGAGGCGAGATCTGATACTCAGATCTCAAATAATGTATTTACCTGGTCTCTAGCTTTTCTTTTTTTTAAAGCTAGAGCTCTCTCGCATTTTGGAACGCACAATAAACTTCACAAAGTTGAAATATATGACTTTATTATCGGGATTTTCCTGTTTCACAAAAGCTTCGCAACTCCTTTTTATTGTTATTGGTGGGGTGTTCAGGTTAATAACAGTACGGACAGACACACAGGAGTGATTTGGGGGTGGGGAGAGGAGGTGGGCTGGTTTGTGATAGTCAAAAAATTTAAAATAAGTCATTTATAATAATATCCTGTGGATGATGATAAACTTCCATAAGCAGGAAGCAGATGAAGGGGTAATAATAACTAGGTATAAAATTTTATTATCATCGCATAAGTACCTCGTTTTGCTCAAGTTTTAGAACTTTATCGTCGGCCACCAGAAGGACCTCTCAGCGCCATTACTCACACTGAAGAAGTTAATATAAAATTTTAAGGCTGTAATGCCATTAAAAATCGTATGAATTATCGAAAACAAGCCAAACAATAGACGATTTTATAAGATTTCCCGGTAATTTCTGAATACTTAAATCAGCCTTAAAGCTTAGCAGGTTAACTCCCAAACCCGAGGAACCTTACAATTACCGGGTGATGGCTCCTTATAATGTTTATGTGTACAAATTGTTAGATTACAGTAAGTTTTTGTTTGTAAAAATTGGCAAAGAAGGAAGAAGTTAAATTTTTATAGGCTTACTGAACCCGAAATATTAATGGATCCTGTCCAAAGAGCCGTCAATTAAGGAAGCCGAAGAAGAGCTATCAAAATGAATTCCCTCACCATACTTCCCCGTATGTTCTCCCTAAAGGCCTTTTCCCTTTTTCAATTTCTATTCAGCTCATACACTGAGAATAAGCCTTGCAGAAAAGCAGGATATTCATTCTGATTAAGTCTCCCTGATGAATTTTATACTATGCATAATAATTGGATTGTGCTTTGTTTCATAGAAGAGCAACTGATGTGTGTATCAATAAATTGTGGTGGACTTATTAGGGACTCTTGTTCTAAAATCAGAGTAGCCTTAGCGCAATTCTAAATCATCATTAAAAAAATGAATCATTTAGATTTGGTGGAAAAAGTTAGTTAGAAAAAGTTTAAACAAAGGTAGTAGGTACCTAGAAATTTTCTTAGAATTGGTCTCCCCACTTGCATATCCCACTATTTTGAGGTTAGCGCGAAATTTCAAATATTAGTACCTAACCTTAAAGAAATTGGAATCTTGTGTGGTGGGGGCTAGCGCCCATTCAAGTATTTATTTTGCAAATTTTGAACGGATGTTAAACGATTTATTATTTCATTAAATAACATAGCCTAGCATAATATCTAGAATCTAGAAAATGCGTAATGCCATGGCACATGTTGTATTATACATTACAAAATGGACTCTCGTATTTCCAATCCGACATCCAACCAGAGGGCCTAGCCATCCCAAGTTTTATTATCAAAATCTCTGGCACTGAGGAGGCTCTCTGAGACCGTAAGTAACGTCAAATTATCATTATCGCAAAGCGTGGGCCGTAACCATAATAATTCTGAGCCTAGTTAGAAAATCCCTTAAACCATGGAGCCTGGCAGCCATCAATGCTGCAGCTTGGATGAATGTATCCCGATTCTGATCTATCGTCCTGCCTGGATCATGTATCAAGGGAGTTGCAGCGTTCGGCAGAGAAGCCCCCAACTTGCTTAATGACAAATGGTCCCCATGACGTGATAATGACTCGACTATCAAATCATAATGGGCAATAACCGCAGTCATCTACGTCTATTTATCAAAATATGGACTTGGACGGCCACTGCCATAACTGATAGAGAAAATCTTCCTTGCGTTGATCCTTTCACTATTGGATTCAGAATGTTATGTTATGTTGAGGGGGATGCGAATAGCTAAGGCACCCTCCTTCGTTAATGCTTCCAGCATCAGGAATTCGAATGACGAATCCGTCCATGAACGTGCTCGGTTTATCAAATAGAATCGGTTTTATTTCAAAATTTAGAAGCTTATATGCGGCAAGTTCTATAATATTCAGTAATTTTAATTGTAGAGCTGAAATTCTAAAAAAAAATTTATGACGCGATGCTGTCCACCCAAAGCTGCCATAAATTTATAATTTAAAGCCGGGGTTCACTTGACAGCTCATTTTGATTTGTGATTATGACGCTTATCGTTCACGCATACGAGAATTCTGATAGTGGCCCTCACTATTTTTACTGTCAATGTTTGTACGCTGATTGCCGGTGGATTAGTGGGGTCTTTCCGGCTTTGAAAGCCCTTGTGTACATACGTATTGAGGATTAGTCAGAGTTCAATAACGCTGGATTCTGGATTTGTGGGATCGAATTTATGTATTTTAGCAGTAATGTTCCTAGGGAAAAATCCCAAAGCGAAGCCTAAGTACACACGCACCACATGAGATTAATGACTTCACAGCTTTATCTCCATTTCTTTTTTTTATTTTCACTGTTTCCCGGAATTGCTACTAGCACTAGGAGCTTTTTTGGGGGTTAAATAAAATTTTTTATATATATTTTCGGATTTTGGGCAAAAGTTAATACAGCTCAGCGTAATGTGGGTTTAGGACTGTTTGGCACTTGGTAGTGGCACTTATCGACAGCCGTCGTCCAAGGCTCGTTTTCCCCAATTCCCACTTCGATTGTTTTTCGGACCACAGGCAGTAAAAAAGAATAATAAGACCTTTTTCCAGTCGATAATGCTATTTTGTTTCAAGGGAATAGTCAATAACGGTAGGATGGATATGGATGTCTTTAATGTCATTTGAAAAACCGTAACGCGGATTCGTAATGTTAATCTCCAAATTTAATCAGAAAATTCGAGACCAATGCCAGTGTAACAACTATTTTGTTTACTAAAAATAATATTTATTTTTAAAAAAATTAAGATGACATTTGCATACGGACAAATATAAAAACGTCAAATTTCGTTTATCTACAGCGTAATTCCTGGCAGTACATTGCGGAACTCTTTATTTTATTTACGAGCGTCTATTTACAATTTTCTAGTCTCTATGTATTCCCTAATAAATTATCCAGCAAAGCCTGAGGATATAAAATATCAATGACAGTGACAGAATTGACACTGATGAGATAACAATGAGTGGGAAATGGTGATAAATGAGGAACAAGTGAAAAGAAGGCTGGAGAAGCGATGAATTCACGCCGTGTATTAGAGAAACAAAGCTTCAATACATCATCCTCTTCAAACAAAGGGACACAGTAGAAGACGCATAGTAAAAAACAAGGCTGATGTAGACTTCAATTGAGACCGGATGCAGTTACTTACTACTCAAAAAAATTGAAGAAGTTCAAACAATAATAAAATAATCGTAATTCTTATTTTACTATTTGACTAGTCAGACGGACTGGTTTATCTCCATAACGCACAAAGCATCGTAAGCTGGTGAAGAGGCCGGTCAATTTGCATTTGCGAATTTTACCCCTGAATTTCAATTTCGCCATTTCGGAGCAGGCCAGCCGTTTAACTACGTAGCAGCAGCAGCAGACTTGGCGCTTCAGCGGCTAGTCATTGAACTACTTGGCAACAGGCTCAGCCATTTGGCGGCTGCTAAAGTCATTGAATTACTTGGCAACAAGTTCAACCATTTGGCGGCTATCCATCAAACTACGTTGCAGTGCAGTATTAAGCTGCGCGGAATCAGGCGTGGGCGCAGGCGCATCGTGGCCATCCACAAAACTACGTTAATGCATATCAGCAGTCTCTCAGCTAGCCTGTAAATTATGTATAGCTAATAAAACAGCCGAAATCCAAACTGTTATTCTCAAAATTCAAACTTCTACTATCGAAATGTCTGTGAACCATACACGGAGGCAGAAGACAAGTTTAATTACAATTTCTCGTAAACAGATAAAAAAGTCGCAGAGACATGATTTATGTATTTTTTCAGGAAATTCAGCTTATCTGCTGGGAAGAGATGGATGATGGTCAGTTTAGCTTCAACTAACTATGCCGACGACTAGGCTTTTACACAAAAAGGGGGACATACAGCCGTCAAGCCAAACCACGTCAGAAACCCAAGAACCAAGCCTTATCGTTGAAGTACAGTAATAAAATTTTGTGCAAATAGTAGATAGTGCATGGCTTTTGTAGACTACTCCTACAGTGTGACACATACGTCTCTGCCTTGAGTTATCCATGACATTTATGATATAATTTATATACTCGAACAGCTCGTTTGTCACTTTGTCAGCAAGGAAGTTTGGGTTGCGTCGAGCTCGTTGTTTACTGCATAATTCACCGTTGAGAAGAGCATAATACTCAAAAATTATTACTCTCTCCCCTCTAATTACGCGAACACAATATTCAGACACAAAAAGTTTTACTGGGTCCAGTCCAGCAATTACACGTCACTCATTAACCCTGCTTCGCTCACGTTGCAAAAATATTAATTTATTTACCTGCCCAAACTCCATTTCCGGTGGTGTAAAGGGGAGATGGGTATCGGACATCAAAGCGTTGGTAAAAATGCTCTGGTTATTTAGATATGCTTAAATGAATAGGGTTGAAAAATGAAGAACTTGACATGTCGAAGACTATACCATGCAAATGTAATGGTTGTAGTTTTCCAAATAATTCAAATCCCACTATTTGCCTACTTAAAAATTCATACACATATTATTAACGAGGAGGGGAATAAACACGTAAACCTTATAATTCAAGCTGAACATGGCATAAGTGTCAGAGTCCATTTCCCACTCCTTGCTAATGGGAAGGTAGGTGCATGAATTAGAATAATGAATAATGAGTTGGATGTAGCCACAGCTCATTCAGGCTCACGTTCGTAACATACATTAAAGCTACATGCAGCGATGTAGGCGGTATTCCAAATGGTAGCGTCTCCAAGCCATGAACTTCTGCGGGAATTTTCAAAGGTGGCATTTTTTTTTAATTTTCATGTTTTCAGGTAGAATTTTGTAGTTTCAGCCATTAACCTTACAATGTTTCTAGAAAACGAATATAATTCTAGAATCCTATGTACAGATCAAGTATATTTATCCATAGTCCATAGCCCTCCCAAATTCTGCTGCACAGCCTGGGCTAACTGCTTCAGCCTGGCCCAGAACCAGATGCTCCCGTGCTAGTATTTTATAACAATGACATCCTGTCTTTCTCCATTCAATTGAAACAGCATATGAGTAGTTGGAAGGCAGACAGTTTCAGCAGCAGAGAGCGAACAACATTATTATGCAACATGGCATAGATATCCATCAAGTTCTTTTTTTTATTATTCTCGCCCGCTTGAATGATATGTAAAGCCGAAGAGACTTTTTGGCTCTGGCCAAGAAGGAAGGAGGTTGTGGGGTTATTATAATAATGTATTATTCACAGGCTTCAGAAGCCTCATTGATATTCTTCTGGTGAGACTGCCACTCATCATGATGGCAGGACAAGAAGACGACGAGAGTCCTGTCCCCTATCAACTACTTGTATTCTAAAGGACTTTTTGAACGACCAGTCAGTTCACTCACATCACCCGTCAACCCTTCAAGAACTTCAAGATGAATGACTTTCGGACCTGAACTTGGGCTTCCGATAATGTAGGCCAGGTTTATAGGCAGTCAGCCCACGTTTTGGCGAAGGATTTTCAGTTTCAACCAGTTCTGGCAAAGGCGTTATGAAATCAAAGCAATGCTTTTAAGACGACTTGCTTACAGTGTCGAACTGTCAGGACGAAATGTCGTGCTTCGGCTCATGTCATATCGTAAAGATAATACATCGCCATGTCAATAGCTTTTCGAACTTGCTACTGGGTTGCTTTGCTTCCCTTGCGGTTTTTACTGAACAATACAATGGTAGAAACACTCTCCAGCCACTCTTCAATCAAGTACTTCTTTCCAGGAGGTCTTCTTTCACTCCGATGTTTTCTAGTAGGAGCCCCCCTTTTGAGTAATTGAGAATGAGTTGGACTGGACGCTGGGAAGCGGGATCTGGACTTCCTGGCCATTGACTTGATTCGATGTATTGTCGTGTTCTGGGCAGGAAGTCATTATCAGGCATCAGCATGCGGGTGTTCGAGCATTCGGGAGTTATTGTGAAGTCGGTTTAGTGAACATTCAGTAGCGCCAGTGCAGTGCAGGGAAAATACAGATTTAAGAAATTTGATTTTTAGTTTGATTCGACACCGGATGATTTTTCCTATGTAATTGCAAATTTTTAACCGATCAAAACAGTCTTAGATGTCTTTTCATGACACTCTGAAGATAACAATTGAAGAACGCGTCTGCCCTGTCTGCCGCTGCCTCATACAAAAACATTAAATATTTAACTAATTGTTTGGCCTGGGTAGGTAGGTCTCAAACCAAAAATCCCAAACTGCCCACTAACCACTTTGTCCTACTGAAAGCCCAGATTAGTTCTCAATGCAGCTTCTCCCCAAATATCCCTTCCAGATTTTGTCCGAGTCATTCTCCAAAGATTAATCATAGTCCATTGTCGAGCCACGAAAGCCTTATTCTTAATGTGGTTTGTTCTTCTGTTGCCCATACAAACTTCTTTGGATAAGCCAGAGACCGTCAGTCAACTCAAGTTGTTACCAAGTAGTTAAAGTTTCAGCTATAGTCAGACCACTTCCTTTTGAAAGCCAGAAAAAAATTAGAAATATGAGTTTTGAACAACACGACTTTGAGAAGACTTGACTGGTCCGTCCATCCATCCATCCATCTCTCGCAAAAGCTGTCTCACTCTCAATAGTAATTCATCATTCTCGACTTCCTTAATGACCCGCCATTCAAGAAGTAGTAAAGATGTGAATGGCACAGTAAAAAATAGACGTGTGTGTGTCGAAGAGCTCCTTGACTAACTCGAGTCATTGTATATGAGCTCGGATTGCCTTGAGAGAGATCAGGTTGGGTGAGTCCACGAAATTTGGTCAGTCATTAATTTTCGGACGAATTAGCATTAAGCGTTAACCTGGCAAATTTTTTGGCCTCGTGTCTCTTACCGCGACGAATTGTCGCATTACCCAAAAATATATACCACTCGGCTCTAATCATCATCTCAAAATCAAGATGTGTTGTCCGTCATTCAAATCTTTATCAACTTCAAATGCTCTTGCATGACCATGTCTTGTCTTCCCTCAATAATTGATGCATTGTCATAAATTACTGAAACTGTCGAGCTTGTCTCTCCTTTTCCTCTTTCTTGTCTACACATCTTTTCAATCTTTGATACAAATGGGGCATTATAACGACTCTAACAAGCCTCTATTTGGCAAATTGTTAAGTACAATCTCCTTCACCATGAATTACACTATTACACACAAATTACATTGTGAGCATTGAGAAATGGAGGGCTCCTGCGTAATCTTCTGACAATGTCATTAAAAAAGGGCTTATCGTAATGATGATGAGAGTTTGATTATGGATGCATGTTAGCTGTAATCAGGTGGTCTGTTAGAAATTTGCGGATAACGAAGGTAAGCTCAGCTGGCAGAAGATCTCTGGCGGTCAGACATTGGCTACGAAATTCAAGAGGGCCAAACCGAAGAACAAAGACTCGTAACGCTGATCAATTACATTATTTTGAGACTACCATACTGTTACTCCATTTTTCAAACTTACAAGTAATTTCGTTTTTACTCCATCACTCATGAAATGAATCAGCATGAAAATGAATGGCTTGACTTGACATTGACTACCAGAATGCGGAGAACTAAGGAAAAAAGCCATAGAAGAATTGTGGTAGTCTTAGAGAAAAGCATAAGTACTGGTGTGTTGTCTACCGACACGAGGATGATATGGAATTCCATGGTCACGACGTTGGAGAGAGAATCGTGATGTCGGCAACACAGAAAAACAAACCTCTTATTCGGAGCTCGATAATGGTGGATGACGGCGTCGGCTTGAGTGAAAAGTGTCGACGAGTCATCATGATCTCATATCTCACTCCTCAGGGGAGGCAGAACTCCTGATTGCCGTGCAGCAGCCGTCAAGGTTGAAGGGAGGATTTCGAATACCTATGGACTGCAGGAAATGCCTTACTCTTCAAATAATTAAAATTTATCAAATTTTCTAGCGCAGAAAGTATTTTGAAGAGATAAACTCAGCTGAATTTATTCTTCGATAATGGCGTATGGTAATTAGTGGACTAATTTAGAGTAAGGTAAATGATAAGGTCAAATTTGGAGTAAGGTCTTTGGTGAGTTGGAGTCGAAATTTTGAAAGGTCGAAAGGTCCGTGACGAGTTTGATGCCATGTTTCGTCTGGTAAGCCTGGGAGAAGAAAAGCATAAGGTCAGTAAATTTTCAGTTTGAAAATTCTTCAGCCCATCACCAAGGTTACCTACCACGAATGTCCATTTGAATCTATGTAACGTCCATTAAGGCGTGGAGTTACACGATGAGAAGTCCGGCTGTCGCATTCCTTGTCCATCTAGACGAACTCGTCCAGACACCTGAGTTGAACCTTGTTCGACAGAATAGCGCAAGCTAGGCTGTGTGGAAGGTGTGTCTGCCAATTGTGACCAATTAGCCGCTTCTCGAATCCGGGTTGACTGAAGTGGAATCGGAACGTTCGGGTCGTTAGCTGCCATTTGGAGTTGGGTCGTACATCCAGCTTGCAGGACTCATGACCGTTGAGAACTCTGATGGAATTTCGAAGGTACCTTCACCAGACTGGCACACGGAATTGTAAGCTACAGGTGTCGGTGTTGTTGGTGTTTGCGGGGAGGCACACGAAGAGAAGTTCGGCTGCTGCACAAAAGGTCGTGCACCGGGTCGAATAACACGTCCAGTCAAGCGAGTAGAGCCAGATTCGACAGAGTAGCGCGAGCAAGGCGGTGTGGAAGGTGTATCGACTGCTGGCGGCCAATTAGCAGCTTCTCGAATCCGTGTTGACTGAAGTGGAATTGGCATGTTCGGGTCGAAGCTGCCATTTGGAGTTGGATCGTACCTCCAGCTTCCATCACTCATGATCGTTGAGAACTCCGACGGAATCTCGAATGTACAATCACCAGGCTGGTAAACGGAGATGAAGCCTGGAGGCGGCGGTGGTGGTCTATTGCTTGGTGCAGCTCTGTTGTTGGGAGCTGATCCAGGACTCGGACGTCCGGAAAGGTCCAAGGATGTATTCGGGTTCGGGCTCGGGCTTGGCCGTCCAGAGCAGTCGAATGATGCAGACCCCTGCGGTCCTCCAGATAAGTCGAGCATTGGACCAGGACCAGCCGGAGCCGGATTGGAACGTCCAGAGCAGTCGAGTGATGCATTAGGCATCGAATTCTGCGGTCCAGATAAGTCGAACATTGGACGAGGAGCAGGGGCTGGACCGGAACGTCCAGAGCAGTCGAGTGATGCATTAGGCATCGAATTCTGTGGTCCAGATAAGTCGAACATTGGACGAGGAGCAGGGCCCGGACCGGAACGTCCAGAGCAGTCGAATGATGCATTAGGCATCGAATTCTGCGGTCCAGATAAGTCGAACATTGGGCGAGGAGCGGGGCCCGGACCGGAACGTCCAGACATGTTGAAGTCGAAAGCTCCATTCGGTATGCTGTTCGTCGCGTTGAAACATGGTGGAGGACCTGATCGGCTATCAATCCCCGGGACGACATAAGTTTCATTCGGATTTTGACCAACCGGAACTCGAGGATTCAGACGTTGACCAGCAGGGACAGTAAACGTCGCGTCCGGACGAGGAGGGACAGTGTAGGTCGCGTTGTTATTCGGAGGACACAGAGGAGAACCCGAAAATTCCAATCGCCGCTGCACAGCGGCAAGGCTAAAGCCAGTTGTTTGCGACGGCGGAGGTGTTCTCCGACTAGTGTAGCTGGGAACGGATCCAGGGGTGAGACTCCTGGAGTCTATGCAAACTCTATCCTGTTCCATTGACGACTCATCCCCAGCGGGTGCGGGATTCCCGTATGCATCCAGTCCAACGCAGTTAGTGAAGTTCATCTGCCGAATGACTCTTCGATCCCACGGTAAGTTGTATCGAACGAAGTTTGGCCGAGGTTCTTCTTCAATCGAATAGCCGCTGTCTGGAGGAGTGGACTTAAATGTGGACTGAAACGGGTTGTCCAGGTCGCAAATTCGTCCAGGTGTAGCATTGTAGATACTGACGGGATCTGAGGCACTGGAGATGCTGGAAATGTCACTGAACGGTGGCAGCGTTTGAGCTCGGGAAATGTAGGTGTCGGTGCTGGTACTGGGACTGGGTGGCGTTGGAACTGCAGCCGGAGGAGGAGCGCATGTCTGAACCGGAGCTGCAGCTGCATTGCCACCTCCCGTGCCCGAAAGGTCAAAGGTCACATTGCCGTTGCCACTATTCGAGCAGACGGGAGCTACATTCGGAATAGCCGCCGGTGGTGATGGAGGAGGGTTGTAAGAGAAGTCCGGTGGTGGTACACATGGCGGACCGCGTCCCTGCCCTCGACCACTTGGATTGACTTGTTGGGAGCCGGACAAGACGGAGAACCGGGAACTTGGATCAGAAGAAGGGATGTCTGGACTTCCACGCCAAGAGTAATTGATACGGAAATCAGGCATTTCTCGAATCCGCGTTGACTGGAGTGGAACACTCTGCTCGTATCGTCTGAGGTGAGGACTTGGAAAGAACACCTGACCAGCCCCTCCTAAAATGGATGACAAGTCCTCCGAAATATCCCACGAAGCCTCTCCGGATTGCAAGAAGAAGGATCGGTCATCAGAAAGCGAGCTTGTGGTCCCCAGTGGTGGCGAATATGAGCGATCCCATTGAGGTGTAGGCGGCATGAAGCTCGGGGCATGTGGACGCCGTCCGCCTGGGACTGGTGTTTGGTAAATTCCGTATGTTGCGTCTCGGTTCGGGTTCCGTGCTGCTCCTGGAAACGTAAACGTTGCATCAGGGTTCGGGCGTCCATAAATGTCAAACGTTGCATTCGGATTCTGAATGTCCAGCGTCGCGTTCGGATTCTGGCGTCCAGGAATGTTGAACGTTGTGTTTGCATTCTGGCACCCCGGAACATCGAATGTTGCGTTCAGATTCTGGCGTACTGGAACGTCGAACGTGGCGTTGAGATTCCGGCGTACTGGAACATCAAACGTTGCGTTTGGATTCTGGCGGCCTGAAATGTTGTAGGTCCCATTCAGATTCGGAACGTTGTACGTCGCATTCAACCCTTGGCGTCCAGGAACGTTGAACGTCGCGTTCAGGCGTGCTGATCCAGGGACAACGGCTGGAGAACTTCTTGCACTGCACGGTGTGCCTCCCAGACCTCCGGCACGGGTTGCTTCCCAATCATTGATCGTCATGCTGTAGTCCGGAGTTGGACTACGCTCCGTTTCATACCGTCTGAACGGTGGTTGGCTTCGAGATCTGCCGGACCCGGACCCACAACTTGGACTAGAGCTTGGTGACCATTGCGGCAGTGGTCGCTGGGTTGGAGTGACTCGCTGATTCCCTCTAACTGCCATCAATCTGGACAAGGGCTAACCGTTAGTACACCTCTGGCCAGAATAGCCTGTGTTAGAGCATTAAGGAACCAACCTGTTTAATCGGTCGTTCACGTTGTACCAGTCCAACGGATCAGATGATGGTCCTGCTGTGCCACAAGCCATAGGCGCTCTCGGCGCGTATCGAAGCGGTTGACCAGGGGACAAGTAGCCGTTGGCATACTGAGCTGGGCTTGGAATGGGTTGGTAGTAGCCTGGAATCGTTCCACCTGCAGCACAAGCAGCGCCTGGATCGTTGTTAGCTGCAGCATTGTTGGCAACTCCGGTAGGAACTGGCAGAAATCCAGTTGAAGCACAGCTACGCGGCGGTGGATTAGCTGCAGGAAACGAAGACGCCACTGATTTATCTCAGAAGCGTTACTGAATCTAAAACGGTAGTAATATTATCGGCACTTACTTGTACCAGCCGCAACGGGAGCATCGGGCGTTGATTGCGTGGCTCTCAAGGCGCCTCCATCCGCTGCCGCCGAATCATTCGCCGACTGGCTGAGCTGGACCAACTGTTCAATGGCCTGGTCACTCGTCAGGGTTCCCGCACGAAGTCCTTCCACGAGACGCAACAGAGCTTCACGTTCCTCAGGTCGCATGGTTGCAATTTAGATGAGTCGAGTCTCAATAGGTCGGAGGTCAAAGGTTGCAGCTTTGAAGAATTTTGATTAAAACGGAGCAATTTTGAACTAGGTAGGTACCAGTTTCCTGGTGGGGAAACTAATTTAATTAACGTCAAATTTCACGACAATTAAGGATTGAAATGAAATAATTTCGAGGTTTGAGTTAGACCTTGGGAATTCATTTTGCTTTGTTAATTATTGCATAACAAAAATTTCGAATTTGACAGCCCGGTAGCCATGTCAGCGTAATAATATTTCGGAAACAGCAAATTTCATAATGAATTCCAGTGTTTGGTGGACGACAGGGCACACAAGCCATGCAGTGTCGTAATCAAACTCATCGGTAAGTGCCCACAAAGGTACCTATTAATTTCTACGTTGCAAACAGAAGCCTTTGACTTGACACATCAACCCAAGTCAGTCGTCGTTATAAAACCAACATGTCCTAATAACAATGAACAGGACAACATCAATTCTACTGCTCACAACAATACATCATCTCCAATGAATCATCCGAGAGAGAGCATGTAGTAAACTTGCTTTTGGCATTGTCCTCCTCCCTCAAAAATATTAATTTATGTCCTGTCAACGTAGTCCAAGTCCCCAAAAGTCCTCTCTTTTTCTGACACATGACATACGGCGGGCTGAGCGTCGCGTCGTTCTCTCCTGCTTTTGTTCGTGTCAGTCGATCTGTGTAGGAAGTTTTTATTTGAAATGAATTCAGAATAAATCATGAGACAACGAAGTCATTGGTGGTGATGATAAATGCATGTCAGGATAATGAGGAGTGCATAATGCAGAACGTGTTTTCCACTCCAAACAAAACTCTACTGCCACTCTCTATCGCCACTACTGTTTTTCTATTGTCATATCTGCTCTTTTGATTCGAAATAATGACTTTTTTATGGTAAAGCCTGGTGGTCAAAATGTGGTAGAAAATTGCAAGTGTAATGTGGTCAGAAGGTGTGGCTAGAGCTGTGGTAACCCAGGTCAAGATGCAGTCTGAATAATTCGGCTCCAGAATGAGACCTTTCGAGCAAAACGGCGTCAACAAAAATATCGAGCCCATCAACAAATTCGTCCTTTTGCAGAAATTACAAGTACTAATTAATTAAAATAATTGCATACCCACTCAACTAAATCATTTCTATGCATTAAGGGCATCTCATTTAGCACTGCCAAACGAGTACACCTTCGAGAATTAATCATAAAAACCTGATAGGATGATCTCACAATTTACAACTGTTGACAGCTGCTACTGCCGAGCCTTGATCTATGCTAATTATTCATTTTGCATTATTGAGGATGTGCCAAAACAGAATTAATATGGAATGAGTACTGACTCATTGACTCGTAAACAATAATTGGGCATATATGTGGCGTGTAAAAGCTAGACATTTAGCTTGTAATTTGTCTGTGGTTCATTTACAGAATTTTCAGTCTCGCACTTTTAAATAGTCAGATGCTGATTCACTAGGACGTAATTAATTTCTGTAAAGTATCGCTTGTGTTAGTTACTTGGCAGGTTTGTCATGTCCAATGTCCAAGTCCATGTCCACCACGGTTCTGAGTAGTGTTGTGTATAGTGGCTAATGGTCTCTCCATTTCATTTCATTTCATTTCAAATAATGTTTATTAAACTGTCCTTTCAATTTCAACTTACATATTCATTCAACAAAAAGTTAAATGCTATGTCGTACCACATGGTTACCCATGCAGCACCTGCTGATTTCCAAATCGTTGGACACTAGTCTAAAAAGGTCACAATTTTAAATTAAACTTAAATAACTT
>VNWX01000531.1:0-20947 GCA_009869905.1 Ceratophysella communis | reverse complement strand
GGCTGCAAAGCTATGTACATAGTTACCACATTATTGCTAGAATATTTGTGCATTTGAACTTTAAATTCAGACCTTCATTCTAATGTTCAGTTCCGATTTCCGAATCTTAATGTATACTTAAAGCACCGTAGTTCTCTCAATATTCCTAGAGTCATTCCATGGGCCATGAACCATGGATAGCTCAAGGTTATCAGAAATCAGAACACCATGGTCTATTGCCTAGCTAAGTCTGGTGAATGCGAAATCAGCGAAAACAAATGCTTGATTTCATATTGAAGCAAATATTTTTAGAATCCGGACACTGATAACTACGAGTTAATACAATTTTCGCTTAAATAGAAGAGAGAGTAAATTTAATTTTAGCTACAGATGAATTACGCAAATTTATGTAAAAATGATGTTTCAGAACTTTGAACATTTCACCTACAGTATAGTACTTAGTAAATCCCTTAGTCTCTTGGAAATTCTACGTTTTACATGCGACTGAACATCATTCTCATTCTCGCTGATTTCTCGCGAGTCCTTAGTTGGATAATTTACTTCTGGTTTGAAATACGTTGAACATAAAAAATATACTTAAATATTTTGCTATAGGATTTTTATCTGACACCTTGTGGCTTGCTACTGGCAGGCTTGAAGGCTTGTGTCATGGCGTTACCATTCAAGTTTAGATACGTGGATCAGGCAGGACGGCCGATGCGCTACTCCTTCGATGACAACACAGTAGTTCCAGGTATAAGATATTTTTTCAAATAATGAATAACGATTATTCTTAAATTCGAATTACTAATTGCTTCAGAAACTATTTCTTCCACCCTCAATAGACAACACGCCAAACACATCCGTAATACAGTCTGTCGGACGAAACTTGAGCCCAGTGAATGGAGAAATAGGATTTGGTGACTTTCTCCGTCAGAACAGCGGTGAAAGTGGCGTCGGTCAGCTTTATGATTCTGCTAACTCTACCGCCATAGCGACAACTGGAGATTCCCCGCTTCGAAATGGACCTGCGGAAACGCCGTCCCTGCAAAGCATCATTGACATTTTTGAAGCAGCGAAAGCACAGGGGTGGGACCCTAATTATCTGCCCTATTTATTTTTCAACAACTGCCTTCCTGGCATCTATGAGGGACAACAGCCTGGAATTCCAGGAATTGACGGGAACGGGACTCATAACATTCTGGACAGAATCCGTGTTGCCGGAACGCATTCTCAGTTCGATGGCCCTTCGGCTCAGTCCACGGTTGTGGTTCAACCATACGCGAAGACTTATGGCGGTCGTGCAATTGTGCTGAACAGCAAACCCGCAGCAAGACCGGTAATCTATTTATTCAATAATTACAGTTTACTCATTAGTGGAGTTTCATTTACTCAAGAAACGTTTTTAATATAAGGTTTTAGTGGAATTACGAAATAGTTAGGAAACCTTCAATTAAGCTTAATATTCTATATTTTTGTTATTTGGATGATTGAAATTTAGTTGGCGAAGAAGGATGCTTCTGGCTCTGCGGCTGGGGTTTCACCAAAAACAACACGAGTAATTGCACAAAAACAAAATACGGTAAGAAAATGATCAATCAATTTAAGTTATGCATGCCTGTTGTCTGTTTGACGCCAATTCGGGCTCAGTTTCCGGTTTTATAGAACGGTTTGATATATGGTCGAAGTCTGGCTGTAGGTAGTCTCGCAATCACAAGCTTATCACATTATTTATCTGTTTCATCGAATAGAAATGTCAACAGTGCGACTCATTATCGTTACCTAAATCGTCCAGAACAACGCAAACTTCAGAACCGCGTATCATTTTTAAAGTTAAAGAGCTTTGAAAACCACTGGCATTTCCAGCTAAACATGACCGATTGCAGGTTTGAATCGGGCTTTTCCGTTAGAGAACTTCTAACTTGTACTTGACTGATTAAAATTACTTACCTTGCTGCTTTAACATATGATTTTAAACAGTTTTACTGCCCCTTAATGCTTATTGATCTTAAAATTTTTAATGATTGTTAAACCTTAATTGAGAGGTATTTTATGTATTGTTACAAGAAATTTTCAATTGGCCGCTCGCTCACCGCTTATATAGGAAAATACAACCCTTTCTACAGTAGAGTTTTGTCAAATCCATCCAGCCACCAATTGAATTCATAAAAAGTTTTTTTTAATTCAAGCTTGCTTGGAGAAATGATTTGCTTTGCCAAGATGGATAGCATGATTCTAAACAAAGTCATTGCTTTGTTATTACAGCAGCTATCACAAAATCCGCCCACCAAATGCATTGTGGGTAATTTGTTCAACGTTCCATGCGAAGAAGACTACATGGGGGCTTTGAAAGGGTTCATCAAGTGGAGTGACCTTGGTACCCGGCACGCCGTGAAGACAATGTTAAAGGACTACGCTTTCCCGAGAAAGGACGGTCTGATTTGCAAGCATCATCTAATAGAACTGGGCCACACTGAAAAGCCGCATTTACTGCGAGTTGAAATGGGTACTGCTTCCAAGGGCGTCATCCCGTGTGCACGTTTAGTAAAGCTCTCCGAGAAATCTCCGAACTGGACCCATGGTCCTGCAATCATTCTAGATCCTGAAACATACTTCAAGTACGTTCATAAGAATGAGTACGAAATATATCCCGGAAAGCGAGTTTGCTTAGTTTGTCTTACTGTGGTTATGAATGAAATGCATGGAAAACGATCCAAGCAGTTGAAGGAGTTGCTGGAATCCCAGAAACAGCAACTAAACAATTTGGAAGCATCTGCAGTATCAGGAATTTTTGAAAGTCTTCCAGCGACGTTACCAACACCGCCCACGGTTGAAGCAAACCCACCGCTTCCAGTTCCAGTTGAGGCCGAGGCGGGACAAAAGAAACCTGAACGAAAACGCAGACTGCCCGACCATGGTGCAGCAGCAAATGGTTCAACGGGAAACAAGGTTGTCCGTTCTATGAGCGTTGCGAATCCTCTGATTTCGGCCGCATTGGGAAAGGCTCCAGTATTCTCAAACGATATAGCCGAAAATTTGCAGCTTTCTGAAGCTTATATCAATGCTAACAGCACACTGGACGCGGCCACCACTCTTGCCAACATTGGTTTGAATTGCCAGCCTGCTCAGCATATGAATACACAAACTTCAAATGCAAGAGCTAAGACCACACAGCGCCCTGCAGCCAGAAATAAAAATAGCAAACTTGACGCTGCAGCTACACTTGTTTCAATGTCGATGACCCCAGCACCAGCACAATTGCAAATCAACAACAAATCATCTCCGATTGAGACAACTGAAACCTTGCGCCGACCCGCAGCTGTTTCCAGAACGCAGAGTACACCGGGTTTGACAACTCCGATCAGAGTTGTTGCAAGCCATGCTAGACCACTGATTTCAAAGACTTCTGAATGCTCCAATTCACAAAATCCAAGAAGAAATTCCTATACAACGCAGCCAGCTTTCCAGGGTTTCCAGATGCAGAGTGTACCAATTTCTACTACTCCGATAAGAATCGCTGCAAAACCTGTGCCAGCACAAGGGATCCCTGAGGGTGTCGATGTCGGTGTACCAGTTTTGAATCCGCCAGCCGAAAATTTGCAGATGCTAGCTACGGTTTCAAGTAGCGAGCCTCCATCAATTGCACCAGAATATGAACCCATTTCTCCATATGCTGCAAGTCCGATGGAAGTAGAAGTAGATCCGGAAATTTTTAATCTATCAAGTCCTGATGAGCTACCGGAAAGTTCACAATTTTCCTGGGTTTCCGGTGAGACGAGTCCACCAGTTCCGACCACGGCTCCTGCTCCTGCCGTATTTCCTTCAAATGCTTCAGCTGCGACAACACAATGGCAGCCCTACACTTACGTAAATGGAACAAATTCAAATGCACCATACGAAACGATGCAGTTTTTTGCGGGTTCTACTTCCAATACACAAATCATACCGGTTCAGTTTGATACTGCAACCGCAACAACCATCGTTAATAAACTTATCAATAAGATACCAGATTCTGAAGATTCCGAGCAACAACCCCAGCCTCAGCGCTTCCATCGCTTCAACCAAATTCTTCAAATACTAAATATAGGTCAACTCCACGGATTAGGACTTTCCAGATCTGAACTTGCAAATGAAGCTCGGGATAAAATTGTTTCAATTATTCAAAGCTGTGGTCAGCTTCTACAACAAGACGGAGTGGATTTCACAGGAAAACACTTCCCGACACAGCCACCTCCAGCACCATTACCAACTCCAGCACCATTACCTACTCCAGTACCATTACCAACTCCAGCACCATTACCTACTCCAGTACCATTACCAACCCCAGTACCATTACCAACCCCAGCACCATTACCAATTCCAGCACCATTACCAACCCCAGCACCATTACCACCTCCAGCATCATTACCAACCCCAGGACCATTACCGCCCCCAGCACCATCAACCCCCCGAGTAAAGCTGCCGCGGAACACTAAAGTCTTGAAAAGACGTAGCCGCAGATATCTGGAGGTTATTCAAAATCTTAAGCGCAAGTATCAAGCTGCAGAGACGGATGAAGAGAGGCTTAATGCTTTGGCCATGTTTCCAGCGGCTTGGTCCGAGGAGAGGATTCAACAATTTTTCCACACAGAATGCAGTCCATGTTCTATGACTGAAATCCATGATGCAAAATTAACGAAGAACACAATTGATGAGGATGTTCAGTATATTGGACAAACAATGGATGGTACTGTGGCCGCCCCAACGTTGCCCGATACTCCACGTCAAATTCGGCTTCGGAATGCAAGTAACAGGTCTGTTGATGCGACGATGGCAGCTACTGGCACGCCGGTTGCTCCTGCTCCTGAGATCCAGGATTCAGGAACAATGACTACTGTCTGAGACTTCAATCAATTCAAAGGTTCATAATTGCATCAAAGATCCAAAAAGTTCCTGTTATTTCAATGGACTTCTTTTACTAATTAGCTAATTTAAAAATAGATACTTTGAAACATCAGTTTTATGAGCACAAACTCATGTTTCGATTTGTGCTTGAAATGCTATTACAAATGAATTGCATACAATCGACCAATAATATTTGACAAATTATTTAAACTTACTCACATAGATTTTATGACTTTCTTTGTATGTTTTTCGTTTAATTTTAGATGTTACAGTAATTAATTAGGTTCCGAAAATATTTAGTTAGAATATTATGAGCTCAAGTGTATAAATAGTTTGCAGGTTTTGCATTCAAAATATTTGTATTACGTATACGTTTACTTGGATATTATGAGAATACATTTAAATGTGCTGTTGGAATGATTGAATACGAAAGTTCGTTTAATACATAGTATACGTACGTGTACGCCTATAATTAGGTACAGCGTACATTTACAGAATAGTGATACTTAAAATTTGCGGATCGTGAACTTAACCTTCCGCCCATAGTGAAGTTAGAAGCTTTAAAAAAAATGAAGCAATTAAACATATATGTATTAAGAAAATATCTATAGTATATCTACAGATCAATATTATAATACCTAGGTAGCTTTTGAAAGTATTCAGTAGACAAATATTACTGTATCCTGGTTGTTGAATCTCTTCTTTTAGGAATGCTGCGAACAGTCGTTCAATATGTTGAAACAATTTTATTTTATTTTACCTCCTTTATAAATACTTTCTGTAAATATTTTTTTCGGATTTCATATCAAAAGATGCCTGACCTTGTAGCAGTATAGCTATCCAAATCAACAACAGGTAACTCTTTTTAAAACTACTCTTCGCTTCGGATAACTTCATAATTTAATTTTTGTATCTTCCTTCTGGGTTTATGTAAAAATTATTTTTATATTGTGACCTTCGTACTAAAGTTCAAAGTTAATTTGGAGTTTATTCTGGAGTTACAGGTGTGTTCCGTTCAGGAGTTCATACGCTGAAATAGATATAGTGACATAGTTTTCCAATATTTTATCGTTATTTCAAAATACTTTGTTTTTTTAAAATTGGTTACATGCCTATATTCAGATATAAGATTTACGATAGGTTCTAAATTTTAAATAACCATTAATTTGTGCATAAAAATGACAGTTTAAGATTGTAAATTGGTAGTTTAAAATTTTAGCATTACGTAATTGTGTAGCATACATAACATACTCAAGCCAAATGCTATTGTTAAAATACATTAATTAATAGAATGATTTTCCTGTTAAAAAATATGATTGTTAGTAAAATAATTTGGCATCAATAAGAACCGACGCTATCGTCACGAGAGTGAAAGTATGGACTTGAGAGCCACGGTGAAAGTTACGAATACGCGGCAGACTTGAATTCGTGTCTTGTCTTGTGTAAGTAGTGTAGTGTAATTGCAATTGTTGTGCACGTGAAGCCGCCGCCGGTAAATTCCTCAGCATCCATCCAACGTTCCCGTGACCTCGATTTACGTTGAGTGACTTTTATATTTGGCGAAGGCGAGGATAGAGGAACACCTATTCAAGTACGACGTTTCAAGACTTTGTCATTACGTCTGTGACGTTAAAGACACGTTCACACATTACTCCGTCAAGATTAAATTACTTCTTGCATCAGACTTTTTCGTGTAAACTTAAAATTACACCCTGTCACCGGCGGTTCCGTTAACAAGAAATGTGGATATAAGCTGTTGGCAGCGTGCGAATGGAGCGAACAGTCCCAGCTGGACACGGACACGGAGCACAAAAAGTTCATAATTCTGTAGATGACGACGTACTAAAGTTCAAAGTTAATTTGGAGTTTATTCTGGAGTTACAGGTGTGTTCCGTTCAGGAGTTCATACGCTGAAATAGATATAGTGACATAGTTTTCCAATATTTTATCGTTATTTCTAAATGTGGATATAAGCTGTTGGCAGCGTGCGAATGGAGCGAACAGTCCCAGCTGGACACGGACACGGAGCACAAAAAGTTCATAATTCTGTAGATGACGAGGACGACGACCCCGTTGAGCGGCAACTAAAGAAATCCGGCTGTTTGGAAAAGCATCACAAAGTTCAAGTAAAATACCGAATATGTCTTTTAACAATTAGGCAATGATTGTATTTGATTAAAATGTATTCTTAATTTCTCAACTGTTTTTACTTTCCACAGTTTTGTATTGCCGAGACTCGAGACTGGAGAAAGTGTCAAAAGGAAGTAGAAGACTTTCGACTTTGTATTGAAGCTCATCAGAAGAAAGTTAAGGGCCAGAAATAGTAATTGTTCACCTAATATATTCTCTTTTTCAAGACACAAGCCAGCAAGATGATTCCCGATAAATCGTGGGAACTTTATCTTGGTTCAGCAGTAATTTTTGGAGTTGGTGTCTTGACTGGCGTAGTATTGTGTCGAAGGCTTATTTTCCCTTCTTCGACAACAGCAACACGAAAACGAAAGAGCTCCACATCTGTGACGTTTGACACTGTGGCTCGTGCTGCTCGACTTGCAGCAATTCGGGCTACGAATATGGGTAGAAATCATAAAATGCTGTTTGTGGTTCGGAATGACTTGCAAATGGGAAAAGGAAAGATTGCGGCTCAGTGTTCTCATGCTGCTGTAAAGTGTTATCAAAACGCTTTACTTATGGATCAAGAAAACCTTGACCTGTGGGAAGCTACTGGGACAACAAAAATTTGCGTCAAATGTGATGGAGGGGAAGCAGAACTTAAAGAATTAGAAAAGAAGGCAAACGAGATGGGTATTGTCAGCGCTCTTGTGCGGGATGCCGGTTATACACAGGTAATTTTTCGGCGAAACTCATTTTATTTCCAAATGGCTGATGCTTAGATTTTTTTCAGTTCTGGCGAAATCTCAAGTCAAAGCAAAGATGTAATGCGGTTCGTTTTTTCAACAGATCACGCCTGGAACTTATACCGTCTTGGGTTTAGGACCTGCACCGGTTGCTAAAATTGATGAAATTACAAGTCATCTAAAGTTGCTGTAATAATTCCTCTAATCTAGTTTTATCCGAAGTCCGAGTGAAGTTAATTTAACAAAGTAAGAAACTACACCTGCTAATTTATAGGTAATTCAATAATGCATTCGATTATTCAAAATTGTACATTACAATGATTTATTGCAACTCGATTAAAACACATACACATTAAAATCGCAGTGCGCTTATGTCAATTGACGAAAACGAACGAAATGAGACGCGACTCTAGACTAAATACTATTTTATGTGCAGATTGGAAATTGTTGATTAGAAGTAGATGTGACACTTGCTTTTGTGATACATCTGACATAAAATCACGCAGTTGCTTCATGTGCAAACGATTAGAAAGTTTGAATATTGAATATGTGTACAAATGTTGAATAATACTAGAGTATATAATACCTATAGAAAAGTGAGCTTTCAACGTTCCATTTGGCAATTTTCCTTGTATCCAAGAATGAAAGGAATAATTCAGTTATAAAACATGCTAATGCTATCAAACCCAATAACACAGTACAATATAATACCGAGCACTCAGCCCGATAAATTCAATTCAGGTATGCGTAATATGGCAAAAGTTTCGAAAAACTAATTTCACATAAGTGCAGTGTGCAATACACGCTAGTGCAAGGCTAAAAGCATGGAGTCCAACTGTTTATAACTATTTAGGTAATGATGAGCGGAGTGTCGTCAGGATAGGCGTCCTTCTCATCAGAAAATGAGTTGGAACCCACAAGTCCATTAGAGTCTGTATTATTATTAATTGAGTGGTTGTTTTGCGTGAGAGACCTGGCTTCGGACGAAGACACGTCATGGAGGGCATAATTGCTGGGGATTCGGTTATTTCCACGACGAGCGTAGGGATTCACAACATGTGGAGCTTCATTAAATTCCTCGAGCTCATCCGTGACGGATGTGTCGAGATTGGACGCCAGTAAAAAGTACTGCTGACTTCGGGTTGGCCAGAGTAGATGTGTCATTACCGCAAATGCAAAACAGTCTGCGGAGTAGGTTATTCCTGAAATTCAAATGCATTTCGTTGTGTGCGTTTCTAATGCAATGTTATATCGGTCAGTAATTCTAATTCTATGTATTTACCTAGAAGAAGCTTCGACCGCCACAATGGCGAGACTTGGAGTGCAATTAGGGCTACGATGGGCAGATAAATGAACCACACCAAAGCTGCAGCACCAAAATGCAGGAAGAAGTTGAGTTTATGTGGCTGATGCTCATGATCCATTGTGTCTTTCAGCTCGTATACAAACCACATCATGATTATGGTTCGCAGAATCAGAATTAGCCAGCCTGGCCATGTCTGATACTCTTCGATATCCTCAATAACGTCTACTTCCGTCTATATTGTAAAATAGTGCATACGCAATTACTGGTTTTACAGGGTCCAATGTCATTTAAGTATTTTTCCAACTAACCAAATTCCAGACGTAGAGGAGGATATTTATGACACTGTACGCAGTCCAGATGGTAAATATGAGAGGTTTACTCGTTAGCTCTGTCCGCGTAACCGCCCATCCTTTTGCCAGGACCAGCAGAATTAGCATAAATACGGACTGTAAAGTCAAAATGCCATGAAGTTAGGAATTTCCGCTATTATTAGCCAGATGTTAATTTTAACTTTCAGCATAAGAATACGGACGTACCCTTGACAGAATATCGAGAATATCCCCGAAAATTGCAAGCTTAGGATATCCCTCTCCGTCCACGGAAAATGTGAGCACGTCAATGACATTGGCCAGCACAGCACCCAATTCTAGAGTCACGCTTCCCGTGAAAAGTCTTGGAAGGATATGACGCTGCCGAAGAACTGCATGAACTTGTAAAGGGAACAAGATTAGGTAACATAGGAAGAAGACTAGATAGATCTCCACGGTGTCCTGAAACAAAATTTGAGAATAGTCAATTCAGTGGTCCATTTTACGCTTAAATTTTTGTTCTGGTATCTCGCAGACATTTTCATTTTACCTGTTTATCAAATGAAAACTGATTTTCCAGAGGATTTTCTGCTTTCATATATGGATTCCCATTGACCAAATGAAGGTCATACTGCAAAATGGAATCTCTGCTACTGTGCTTCCATTGACAGTGCTCTTCGTCAAAATAACAAGCGACTAGGCTTACGTACCAGAACCTGCGAAAAATTAATGGCATTAGTTATTATTTTTTGATAAAATCATAATTCCTGGTATCTTTGAAGTCGGTAATTCTTACTTGGCCTCGCCCTTGTTCTCAATTGGGAACGTAAACTGACTGTCTCGTACAACGGACGAAATATTTGTCTCATCAGAACAAAGACCATTTTTAGAACAAGGCAGTTTCCTCAAAAACTTCTTAAAATCAGCCTTGGCTTCAGGGCTACAGCCATTCCCATGTGAGATCTCCTGGAACATAATCTGGCAGTCATCATTCCTGTCTTCAATTCTAGAATTTCTAAATTTGTAAAACCGTAAGAAATAACTTCGGTCCACTACGACGAGTGTAACGGGATAAGTTTTTGGCACAGGTTTCGGAGTAAGCGGAGCAGCAGTCGTAGTGGAAGTTGTCGTAGTTGTTGTTGTGGTGGTACTGGATGACACTGATGATGAAGCATTATGACTGGAATTCTTAGCGAGAAGAGCTGCTGCAGATGCTGCAAAAGTATCAGGAGCTGACGTGGACAGTTTTGGAGCAGGAGTACTGGAAACGAGTTTGATTGGAATTGGCATCAACGGTGGAATTGTAGTTGGGAAGTATGGATCCAAGCCGCTGTCCAGCACATCTGTGATATTCCCATAAATGTAGCCTTGTGTATGATTCTTGTTCCAAGCTTCGGTTTTCTGAAAACCAAATTTGGAGAGAAACAGGAAGAACTCATCCGAATGGAAGATTCCATGAACCCGCAGACTTTCACATCCTGGAAAATTTGTTCCAGCTAATATTATAAGGAAGCAGCAGAGAAGGAGGTATGGCGGCACTTTCACCGCTCTAACTTTCTCCATTATATCGATATCTGTAACAGCACTGGGAAATATTAGTCTTCAGCTTGGAACGACTTTCTTGCACTTGAGAAGCTTTTGATTGCTTGAAATGACTTGATCCAGCTTTCATTCTTGAACTTACACTAGCTTTAGTAGTTCACCAGTTGAAACGTATATAACTTGTTGGAAATCGGACGCTGCCAGCCCAAAAGCCAATGGCAGTTAGCTACGTATTATATTGTCCAGAAACATTTTCTATTGTATAATTTTGTAATATTTTACTGGGAACTTGGAACACCACCGGAGAGAAGTGTGACAAGCTGGAGCCACAGAACCGAAAATCGATGCTCAAGCACGGCAGGTCTTATGTCAGTTCATCTTCATTAATATCCGGCTGCGGTGGTTCAAGCTAGTCGAGCGAGTAATAATTCCTTTCCTTGCTCGTTTTGCCTTCAAAAACCTCGTTATTACACTGTCATAAATTTCAAATTCCATTCATGAGGTAAACCGTCCATATAGACTTAGCTATTAGCTTTTGCTCTCATAACTTATTCAAACCTTAATTCACTAATCTACTCTATTATCAACAGTATAGCCTCGACATGGCTTAACAATATAGTCGCTCGTTAGTGATGAAATTTGGAGCAACAAGAACAAGACAACTCCCAAAAGCACTGTTTTAGTCTAATGAAAGATACACAAAATGACGCCGCGTGTCGGCACAAAATAACAATATTGGGAAAACAAATTATATTGATGGAATACTTCGGAAAAATTACACAGTATACGAAACGTCACAAACGGTAGCTAATTGCCCGAATACTGACAATAATATTTGAAATTTAGCCTGCACGCCACGTTCGATACACGAAACCGAACGCTATGAGCTTTTTAATTAGCAAACAGCAAAAATACGGACAAAAAAGTGTAGTCTTCTTAACCAGTGTCGCGAAAATCCCGGCTACTGGACTTTGGAATCAAGAATGCTTAACTTTGACCAGGTTTCAGTTTCAGCTCTGCAACAATATTGTGCTGTGGTAACTAATGCTACAGCTCGTAATCGTAATGCCTGCTCAATTCACCTAATAATGGTTACAAGGTTTGGCGTTCAATCAATCGTAAATTGTAATTGCCACTGGGTTTGTGGATATTTTCATCCCAGTAACCCTATGTGTAAAAAATAAGTGCGGCCCGTATACTAAGTTTGACTACTCGAATTATCAGTCTTTTAGTGAAACTTCATCGTCTATACCACTACTGTTCAGGATTCACAATATGCATGCATGCACATTCATTTTCATTCCCCTGCTGAATTAACAGGCGTTCGTTCGTGATTTGCTATATAATTGTAGTACTTATGCTCGTACTCACTCTCACATTTCACATCACACAAATCCAAATCAGCCTTATTCCACGATTAAATAGAAGGCATAGCCCACGATCCCCAATTCATTTACTTAATGCTGCTACTTCAGCGGCTGGGACTGGGACCATCAGCTCAAGCACGCATACGTAGTGAATTAATTGATTACGTAACGTCTCGTATGTAGCGTAGCACAAGATGAAGTGTGGCGAAACTACGAATTAACAGCCGAAGCAGGGACTCATGATAGATGACTTAATCACAGCTTGATAACGCCTAAAGTCTTTATGCACACGTGCAGCTTTTCATATGACCACGTTTCACCGGCTTGAGTGGCTGATATAAAGTTTAGGCAATGGATGCAGTAATTCTTTTCAGTATTATTCCATTCTGGGCACAACGTTTGGGGTCCAGCAGCTTCAAGCTTTTTTACTTCACGAAATAAAACCTGACTCACTAATTGAATATCTAATTAGCTATACCACAGAACACCTGTGCGGCCTAACCACCAGCAGAAGTTGTATACGGCAACAATAGTTTGTATATTCTGATTGTTAGGTATTAAAGTACCTATACCTATAGGTTGCTTTGGAATCGGTACAGGGAATCGGGAATCCTTTCCAAGTCCAAATTCCAAACTCAAGCTGTTTTTTGTAGGTATACTGAGGAATATACCCGTGAACACACTGAGGAAGTGAAATTGTTATGTGCCGTGTGCCATGAGGCAAAACTGTTTTCAAGGCTGGATTCAATTGTAGTCAGGTTTCAGGTTGAGGAAGCCAAACACGTAATTTAGACTTCGAATTCAATGCAACGCCACGTGTTAAACAAATAACGATTCAAAAAGATACCCACAGTTCAGAAAATAATAGAATTAAAGCTGTACAAATACAACGTGGTTAATATTTCCAGACACACACGGATAAAGATCAGTAGTGCTTATTGTTGTATTAGTTAAATTTTATAACGTGGTTTTGAATTCTGGTTACTCGGAGTTTCTGTGAGATTTGAGAAGTATCTGCATTAAAGTTTTGGATTTATCAAGAGCAAGATGTCGATTCTCACAACTTTCACCAAATGGGTCAATTGCAGAAATGCTGGATTTTTGCTGACGACGACAGGGCGTTCACATTCACAGATCATTCGACTCTATAGTCAACCGGCCGCCGCCTCCGCACAAGTAAGGAAGGAAGCACGTTTTATTATTTCCTATTTGGGCTACAGTCAGTCACTCGTATATTTCTGTAGAACATCCGTAAGATTAGGTACAAATTTGCTATTGTTTTAAACACCTGAACGACCCGATATAGCGTAAATAGTCGTTGAAACAAGTTCGTTCGTTTAGTCGTTAGGTAAGTCAGGACAGGACAGGGACTGAAATATCGGGAATCGGAATTGAAATTGAAAAGTGCACGTACGTGCTGAGTTGCTAAGAGCTTCTGGAGTTCTGGAGACAGGAAGTGGCTCCGTCAAGCATGCTTTCACTATCCTGATCGATAATTTCTCGTGTCCGTGTCGTCCCCCTCTCTTCCTCTTCTCTCTTCCAGCATCATGGAACGAAAGTACGAGATAGCAGATTAGAATATTCTTATGCTGAGCTGGATGCTGTGTCGTGGGATTGCATGGCTGGAGCTTGCCAGGCTAAAGAGGCCAATCATACCGGTTGTCTTCACGCATTAGCGACTCAACCTATCCAAAAGCGCTTCGGATATTCGGATCGAATGGAACGATTATGGGATTCCTCCCACGGGACAATGTGGGATTTGGATGTAAAGGATATTATGGGAGTATAATACTGGGATGATAGCTTTTTAAAGTCGCGTGTCTTATTTCCGCCTTAAAATTTTTATTTAGTTTTTTGTAGCGAACTGAAACCAAAGTCTCAGCCCTTAATGCGAAGTAGCAATACAAATTTAATATGGAGCGTTTGTTTCGGTCCAAACGCTGCTGTGTGAATTTTAATCAATCAATTAATATGACTGCAATAATATCAATAAATTTTTGAACATATATACTTCTTGCAATACTTTGATACAGTTAGTACCGTGTGAGAGCGACTTTCACCGGCTAACTAGATACGAACACAAACTGTTTACAACAAATAATGCCTCCATGTTTTCCCCCAGCAGCAGGTAGATTAGGGGATATTATGCAAGGGTAATGGGAATTGTAGCTGGCATTTTTATACACTACTAGAGATTATATGGCGAAATGCTTTGGTCTCATGTATCTTTAGTATTCGTATGATTTCTTGATCTGATAGAATTTTTCAACAACAGCTATTTATGATTCGAATTTGTTTATTTTACAAAAATTTGATATTTACAGGTCAATCCGTTGAAAGAAGATGAACCCATAAAGTCCAGACTCCGAAAACTACAATCAGAAGAAATTCTGCCATTTTCCGCTTTCCTTACCGATACATTCGGAAGAGAACACAATTACCTCAGAATTTCCGTGACGGAGAGATGCAATTTAAGATGTACGCAGACAAAAATCACTGCTAACCAAACTAATGGAATAAATTTTATAAAATGCTAAAATTTAAATAAATAGGTACATATTGCATGCCAGAGGAAGGAGTTCCGCTTACGCCGACAGCAAAATTATTATCGTCGGCCGAGGTTGTTCGGGTTGGCAGACTTTTCATTAGTCAAGGAGTAGACAAAATCCGATTTACCGGCGGCGAACCGCTAATCCGAAAAGATTTGCCTAGTATTATTGGTAAGCCCTTCGGATACCATTGAAGAATCTCGATGCAAATACAAAAAATTTATACTCGTTTCTCGAAACTTCCAGGGCAGCTATCAGAACTGAACTTAAAATCAATTGGAATTACCACTAACGGACTTTTACTGGCTCGACACATGAACGATTTAGTAGCCAGCGGAGTGACGCATTTAAACATTAGTCTAGATACGCTGATACCCAAGAAGTTCGAGAAGATTTCGAGAAGGCCACCAAGTGCCTGGTTCAAAGTGTGGAAAGGCATTGAAATGGCACAGCTTATAGGATTTCAAGCTCTGAAGCTCAATGTCGTCGTGATGAAGGGTACTAATGAAGACGAAATCTGTGATTTTGTGGAACTGACGAAAGACAGAGACTTGGATGTTCGATTCATCGAATATATGCCGTTCTCGGGGAATAAATGGGACTTGGTCAAAATGGTTTCTTACAAGGACATGCTGACCATGATAAGAGAAAAGTTTCCAGATATTCAGAAGTTGGAAGATTCTGTGAATCACACGTCAAAGGTATATAAATTGTGTAGTCAAAATTTAAGAACGCAGCTTGAACTGACTAAATTTGCGTTCAGGCTTACAAAATTGCTGGACATCAAGGAAAGTTTGGATTTATAACTTCAATGTCGGACCATTTCTGCGGCGGATGCAATAGGCTCAGAATTACTGCTAATGGAAACTTGAAAGTGTGTTTATTCGGGAATGCCGAGGTGTCTTTAAGGTAATATACATATATATATATACATATATTTTGCAAAAATTACTATACACTTTAAATCCTGAAATTATGTTTACTTGCCGCTAGCCTTGACATATTTATTTTTAATTCCCCAGGGACGCTATAAGGAATGGAGCCACTGACGACGAGCTGCTATCCCTGATCGGACAAGGTGTTAAAAGAAAGCACGCTAAACATGCCGGTAAGTGATTTCTATTTCAAATGTCAAGCACACCTTTATTTTTTACTAAGCTTTATCTTCCATTTGATGTAAAAATTTACCCAGGAATGATGAACCTCGCAAAGATGGAAAACAGACCAATGATTCTAATCGGTGGGTGAACTCTCTGAGTTGGTAACGTATGTAAAACCTTCTGTTTCTTCTGCACTCTATTTTAACCAACTAAAAATTACAACTAGGTCTTATTTGTATAAAACTAGGTAATTGTGAAAAAAATGTTCGTTAAAATTATCGGACAAAGCTCTAGCGCAAAAAGCAGCTTTCACGAGAAACGCCTTAACCGATCCCTTATAATTAACATAATTTCCTTTCTTAACATACAGATCAACTTGAAAAGCAGCTCCACGTTGCAGCAAAAACCAGAAGACTGAATATTAATTCCCGAATTACTCTAGTTACTAGTCCTAATTTTAGTCCACTGTTTCGATTAAATGAACCAATCGCTACGCGAATGAATTGTCACGCGTCCTTCTTTCACACGTCTACGATCGCCAAATCAGGGTCATCTGAAGAAATCCCGGAAGCAACCCTCAGTCACGTTGATTCACAAGGGAAGGTCAAGATGGTGGATGTCAGTGAAAAGAAGATAACGAGCAGAGAAGCTATTGCGGAAGGCCGGGTCAAGCTGAGTGATATCGCGTTCAAGGCCGTGAGTGAAAATAAATTGAAAAAAGGAGACGTGCTCACAGTAGCTCAAATTGCTGGAATCCTTGGTGCAAAGCAAACTTCTAACCTAATTCCACTCTGTCATCCGCTTCCCTTGAGTCGAGTGGACATTCAACTCTTCTTGGAACCGGAAACCAATACTATTAGAATTACATCACTAGCCAAAACAACATCTAACACTGGGGTGGAAATGGAGGCTTTGACAGCTGTAGCAATTGCAGGATTAACGATTTATGATATGTGCAAGGCTGTGGATAAGGCAATTATTATTCAAGACATTCGACTTCTAAAGAAAACCGGGGGAAAGTCCGACTTTGAGCGCTAATTGCCAGGCAGGATTTGTATATTGCATTTAGGAAGAGTCTATCAAGGTGTAATATTAAAACTCCCAGTTACAGTCGACCGTATCGAAAAACGTCGTGAAATGAAACCACTATTTCTACATATATATTTAGTTTAACTTTATGATTATATGACATAAAAGTTTAATGATACAAATATACTAAATATAAGACTTCACATTGCAGAAAGTTAATAAATCTTCTTCAGAACTAAAAGCTCAAGCTCAACTTAACTGAAAAGTTCTCTTTTTGCTGCAATGATAAGCTTTATTTAGTTAAACATATAACTCATACTTGGTCCGCGAGTTTAATAAATATAAACCTTCGTATTGATTTGTCAATTAACTTAAATCCGGGGCTTTGAGCTGATACCTTGAGAAGTTCCTGAACCACTTGAAGTCGGAATTGGTCTCGAAGACAGACTACTTGCAGATGGAGCTTGTACTTTGGCGGACGGTTCTTCGAAAACTCGAACAGAAAGTGAAGTTTTAGGACCAGTCATCCAATGCCTTCCATCCGAGTCCACAATGGAAGCTTCGACTGACAAAGTAGTTATTCCACTTTGCCATAGTGCGAGGAGAAATTGAACTGTGAAGAAGTCTCTATGTGGAACTACTTCTTTGGATATGACAATTGGATCTTGATTCAGCTGAACAAAACATAATTTAACAATAAGCTCGTCTATTTATTTTGCACTTTTAATTAGCTGTATTATTCAATATATTACCTTATTCATCTCCATGCCATGAACAAGTGGTCTGACACTCGGGGCTGGGGGAGTAGCCACAACAGTGATGCGTACCTCCTTCGCTTTTCTGAAATATTTCTTGCACATTTTTCCTTCTTTGACGCCGGCAAAGTTCTGTTCAATAACTCCTTCCACTTTAAGGGCCAGATTATTCCCCATTGTTAAAGCTACACTTTCTCCCGGTGCCCTCGGTTGAGGTGATACCGCAATCTAATGATTCGGCGTAAATATTAAACCGCATGAATTAGAATTGCTTTTAGTACAGAATGCACTAATTGCAATATAGAAATTGGATTTCAAAATTTTACGAAATTATTTACCTTTACTCTGGTAGTTTGAAGATGTTGAAAGAAAAACCGTGGATACGCAATCGGTGTTTCAATTAGTAGCCTAGCTGATTCCTTCAATGTGTCCACATGCTAAAATACACACAACATAAATGCATAAAAACCAATGTTTAAAAAAAAGTTTGCTTACAACCAAAAGTAATCAAGTATACTAGCAGATTTTAAACTTCTCTACCTGCTGTGAAACAACTTTCGATGGAAGGGTCTCTAAAACCTTGAGCACTTCCACGGCTTGTTTACAAGTTTGAAGCAGTGTAACTGAGTTACTGAAATCCATGTTATCAACATCGAAGCAGAACGAGAATGCTTGGTCACCGATTCCAATGCTCGGTTGATCACTTGAAACAACAACTTTCTCAATGGATCGTCCAACCAACTGGCACACTTGCTTGAGTCTATAGATTCAGATAAAATGGTTTAGAATTTAGAAATTCCAGATTGGCATGCTAGAAATGAAATGTAATACTTGCCAAACAAAGTCCTGAGCTTACATCTGGACATTGAGCAGGCTTTCAGGATCGGAGTCGAAAGCAGTTTGGTACAAGCGGTCATAGGCTTCACTCAGGTTATAGAATTCCCGAACAGACTTTCTCAACTAAAAAACAAATAAATGTATTATCAGATATGTTAGAGGAAGAGGAGTTACACATTCCTTTCAATAATCCTGTGAAAATTTTCTGCACCTGTGAGACTATACGTCCAGAAGCCAGGAGTGGGTCTTTGTTTCCAGTACAAACAATATTCGGTGCGATTGCTGGGGGAGGGGAAAATTGCAAGTTCCCACAAGAGACCAAAAATGTTCTGAATGCCACAAGCATTTCCGCGCGGAGCTTAACATAATCCGTTTGAAACATAAGAGATACGGCAGGAGAGCTTGCGGCCTGAACAGTGGATAATGAAAATTAACGAAGCTATTTGAAACAAGCAATGATGCTATTGGTACATAGCAGGAGCGAATACCTTGAGCAATGTGACAGCTTGTAGATACAAATTACTCGCTAGAGTTAACCGGGTATGAAGCAGCGCATGCTTGTCGGCTTTGGATAGTAAGTCTTCTCCAGCCGCAATGGAGTGAAGCGCTGACAGCCAGAAATGAAAGTTTTCAGAGGAAACTCGGGAGGATGTACCTTCCAACGCAAATGCAGCAAGCTGGGGTTGGCCAAATCTAAGAAAATATGACAGTAAATCAGCGGTCTTTAAACGTGTTTTTGGGTATTAAGATGTACCAGATAGGTAATCTAAACAAATATGTACCGAAAGGAACTCCTGGCAATTTTATATGAAACCCATAAGTTTGAATTCCTGATGACATGCTGAATGAAGTCGGTCATCGAGGTTTGCAATGAATAACCATGGTGAGCTTGCAGGATAATTGCAACGATGACAGTCTGTGTGAACACAAAGACTTTACAAACTTCTGAATTTGGTATCAGCTAATTTTCAGCTTAACCCAAATCATTTAAAAATCGTGCTTACCACATTATTCCTCTCAGCTTCAAGCCGAAGAGAGTCCCACTTCTGTAATGTAGCAACAATATTTGGAAGGATACCTTGAATGGTTTTTGGACTAAAACTGCCAATATTTCCCAATGTCTGGCAGATTATGTTTCTCTTTTCGACTACGAAACAAAAAACCATACTATGTACTAAGGGATAAGGCATGAACGTAAACATCCTACTTGCTCAACCTAATCAATTAACTTACTCGATAAAATATCTTCCAGTACCAATTCCACCATTATACGGCTAAACCAGTCACAGAAGCCTGGACTTGATTTGCATAATAACGTGCCATATACAAAAGTAGTTTTCAAATCCTTCAACATGTGCTCTTTCTCATCATCTTGAACGTCGACTGTCCCTTTTGAGCAGCACAGCGTCTTCAACAGGGATTCCATCCCAACTCGTATCATTCCTACTAGTGTTATTCCAGCCTCGGACAATCTCTCCTCAGTACTTTTCCTGAATAATTATAGATATTAAAATTGTACGAATTTTTAATCATACATAAACATAGAAACACAACACATACTTGTTTCTTACTTACCAGCTTACAATTATACTGGTTCCAATTTGAATAGCTTTTAATACTATTTTGATGTCCGACGATTGAATACTGGCGTCCAGTAATCTCCAAAGCGGCGTTTCTAATAAGCCCAGCATGCATTAGCTTTTAATGGCCAAACTCCAGAGGCTCAGATTCTTAAATGATGTTGACAATCGTTAACTTACCAGATGAACTAACGAAATTCAGAATCGCTGAGGATGATGTAAGACTGTTGATAACATCCAAGGCTGTATATATGATATCCGAATCGAGGCGATTATAGTCATCGGTTCCCATTCGTTCAGAATAATGATTCATAATCGAGTTGATCAGAATAGAAATATGACCCGGTTCCCAGAGATGACCTCCTTTTTCACCCAGAAAATTCAAATCCTTCAGAACACCCAGCTTCACTTTAGGGCGTGAGTCGTCCAGATTAGATAACAAGAAGGATACCTGATACGTAAAAAACCGATAGTTATCCATAGTAAACTCAGCATGTTACGAAACATTATTAATTCTCACTTGTTCTGTTAAATCCGAGATTGAAGCAGCAGCTAATTCTGTTAATGTATGCAAAGTTGTAATCACAAACTTTTCAGAGGGATAACTGAGTAGTAATTCTTGACACAATTTCCGTACCTTTGAAGAGAAAAATGTCTCAAAATGAAACCGATATAATGCCTGCTATTTAGACTTTATATTGTTATACTTTATTGATAACTGACAACTGATGACCCTTACAATTGAAGCTGTAGCGACATCATGGTGCATGTACTGGAAAATAGGAATAAGACGAAGTTTCAAGTCAATGGGAGTTGAAAGTCTCTGTACCATTGCAGATATTTTTGTGCACAT
>VNWX01000530.1:0-20961 GCA_009869905.1 Ceratophysella communis | reverse complement strand
AAGGTCCCTGAGCTGCTGCGTTGACGATGCTGACACATTTTGAAGTGTAAAAATTAATGTTAAACCGGAACCAACGTCATAGGCTTCCAAATTATTTGGAAAAGAGCTCGGAAACACACCGTCAAAATTTGGAGCTTTCATAGGATTTCCTATTTCCTGATGCTTGGTTTGGTTCAGTATCAAACATTCATGAAAATAACGATACTCAAATCGAAAATGAATAGATTCAATTCTGCGTGAAATTCACTAAAACAAACATACTTGTACCTCATCCTCAATCCTCATTCACAAATCACAAAAACGGAACAAGTCCGAATAAAGATACCTAACACCCTTTTCATTCATGCTGGTAATTTTCTGCTGATTATACCGAGCTGTTCCACAACAGCAAGACCTAAATCCCAGTAATTTTATGAAACCCTATACGATACGATAATGCAAATTGTCCTTGATCCAATTCTCATACTCAAACAATTTTACATGAATGACTTTATTAATGGCGAAGGTGCACAAATACTACGTTTGGCATTGGAAATGAGTGCAATCTTCGTAACTACACATGAGAGTGGAAACATAAAGGCAATAGCTAATTAGGGCCAGTGATAAGAAACGGGAAGCATGTCTTCCGTGGACTGAAAAGATCAATTGAGACGAAAGGGCGCTAAACTATTGAGATATTCTATGGTTTATTGAGTACGCCATTAAGAAGGCTTGCTCGATGCACTAAAAAAAAAACTAAAAATGCTGCACGTACCTCATCCTGATTGTCTACGTCGGTGCCCTGTTCCTGAGCATCCAGACTGTACTTGACAGCCATTACGGTACACATGAAGAAGGAATGCCCCGCGGAAGTTTGAGTGGAGCTCTAAGCATTATTCTCATGCAAAGGAACTACCAGACACCAGCTCACCTTAACTTACTTAACACACATTCAAATGATTGCAGTCGAGTATGAAGCTAGTTACGACTAATAACGAGTCCGTGGAAACCCGTGGATCTGCCTAGCTCAGCCACTCAATTAATCTTTGCAGAAGCCCAATACCGCACTATCAGGAAGGTATAAATAGAGATAAAATAGAGGTTTGGCCGAGGAATGACGTCCGTAGTACTCTTCCATCATTCTCATTATAATTAAAACTTATCACCGAGTCCCTATTAAAAATCCTTTACCGCAGCCTAGCTCTGGGATTCAAACTAATCGGGGACGAGTCCGGGAGCAAATAATGATAACAATAACAATGTCAACAAAATGGGGAATCAAGTTTCACACACCCGAATTCATGTAATATCAAACTGAAACCATTAATCCAGACGAACAGAGTTCAATTCAATGGCGTAATTCAATCTCTCCAGTCGATATCAATCGCATTCAGAGTTAGAAGAGCTCTTGCTTTTGGCTACGTATTAAATATCAGTTAAAGCCCAAGGCAAAGCCACTAGCACTTCTACCGTTTACCGTATCTAAGCTTTTGGCATGTAATCACGTGGACAGATTCCAGATATAACCAATTCTAAGCTCACCGCAACAGATTAGTTGTTTGAATCTACAATAAAGCAATTTAAACAGGTAACGATTACGTGTTCTGGTGCGTCTTCTGCTCATTGTCTATTAAAAATTCTACGTTATATTTTTTAATTTTTAAAAAGTTAAAACTCGAGACAATGAGCTAATTATTACACTACTTCCACTCCACTCTAGAAGATTGTTGGATTGAGAAAGAGGGGAAGAAGTGCAGCATTCTTTCAATTTCAACTAGGAAAACTCTAAATTATAATTTATACCTATCAAAAATCCAGTTTTTATTCACACAACAATCGTATATTCCTTCTATCTACGTAGTGGACGAACCCCCATAGGCTTATCAACATATCCCATTCTTAATATTGTTGCAAGGAGTCAGGTTATACTGTACAATTTACTGCATCTTCCTGTGAGCTTATGTACTAGCTAGACCAGTTTTTACCTTGCAATAACTTTATAAGGCGTCAAGTAGCCTTGCCGTCCCTCATTCGCTTAACCCCGACCCCTGTTACCTCCTCTACAATAAAACTAATTAGCTAATAGGTCTATACGTATACCAAAAACATTTCTTGTTGCTCCATTCTTCCAGACCCAGAGTCAATTCCTTGGGCACTTCTTTTATTTTAGCATTTTGTAATTTAGAAACAGGTTTTTTGACTGAACAGTTCGTATTGAACAATACCTTTCCAGTGCAAAGTACTCGGATGATTATGGTATATGTATGAATTAGCCTGTAACCCGTTTAGATAGGTAGTATATTTTGCATGTTGCATGCATGCTATATGCAGTGAGCAAGAAAATGGAAATGAAGCATTTAACTTTTAACGATTAGCTTGGACCCAGGATTGAACTCTGCATCACGGATTATAGTTTGTTGACGTAGTACTGCTTTAATCTAAACGCCAGTGAAACACTCAAAATTACGCAAACAAAATCAGCAGGAGTCATCCAAGCATACACACTCAAGATACTGCAAAAATGCTATACGCGATTCACTATTTATATATGCAAAAACTGCTTCTTGACACCACACACCACAACTCGGAAGATACTGGCTATGGAAACCTTGAGGGAAAAGGTCAACAAAAAATGCAGATACTGATACGAGTGCCAACCATGCGGTCACGGAGTGATTCACAAAGAGACATCTCAAATGTCAAATAAATATGCTTGACAACTGGACCACAAATAGGACTGACGCTCCCGTTGTCGTCGCAGATTAATTTAAAAATATTAATGACGGTATATTCGACGGATATGTCTTCTCCCATTGACAAATTGCAAAGCTTCCGAAACTGGGTGGTCTCTCAGATTCATTAGCAAAGCAGCGTCTAAAGCCAGACATAAACATATTAAAAACAAACTAATTGCTGAAACTAAAGTTGAACTAATAACGATCTACTATCCGTAATGAATGGATAGGTTGGATTATGCAGACTTATTAGACTGAAATGTGAACCCAAGACTGGAGACGCTTCGAATATCCTTATGATCTTTATGACCTTCTTTATCACGCCTATAATATAAAAAATTATCGTAAGTATAATAAATCACAACTTGTTTTGCTCGATAAGCATATTTCATCTTCAACTGCACAGACGGTTTTTAAGTGGTCACATTTTATTAAAGAAAGCACTTGATACAATGCAGATGCTACACTTCTGATCTGAAGTAATTTCGGCCTTCTAAAGGATACAATTCATAGCCGTGAATCTGTACTATTTAATTTAGTTATACGGGATAATCTCGTGTCTGTAGTCCCCATTTAGTGTTATGGCATTAATTTGACCGAATCAAAAGCCAAGGCGTTTATTTGTGTTTAATTCTCCTTGAGGCTATTTATTAGACTTCTTTTCAATCCACACATTATATGCAGTACAGAGAATCAGAAGGTCAACACAGATGCGACGTGGGTCAGGAAATTCTACTTCCGGCTTTTGGAAGTTTCAATACGACGACTATATCTAATATCAATAAACCTTCTCGTTTAACACAATAGGTACCCATTAAACACTTTAATGACGGATTGTTTGCTTGTTCATGTTAGTCAAGAGTCAAGCGTCAAACCAAGAGCCAAGCCTAAAACACTTCCTTCCCATCTCGCTTGATACAAGTACAAATAAACAGATTATGCAATTTGGTACTTGTAGCAAAGTGACAGTCAACATTCGGTTATCTTCATAGTTTTATTTATCCAGCTTGTACTGGGCTATGCTTTGTGTGCTCTTCATCTTTGCTAGGTACCATCAGCAACCCAGGAAAATAATCTTTGGCTTCGAAATTCTAACCTGTTTTTCAAGGCATGCGGCAAGTCATATTTGACGATAAAAATTATATTTAACGTACGCCACAATTTCAAGTTTTACCTTATCAATGAATCAACTTCTGATTCACTCTGTATTTTGCCTTAGTTGTTGAAAAAATGAAAATATACCTGTTCCAGGCCAAACTTGTATCCGCTGGATACTGGATTAGAGGTTCAGTAGGGACGTACACGATTGCCCAATTTGGTAGGGAGCTGCCATGCCATTGTATCTGTAGAAACATGTTCTGACGAATGGCGTCAGTATGCAAGGTGTGGACGTGGATACTGGTCGGCGACCAATTGTCGCATAAATCATCTGGACAAAAAAGGTATGCACTATATGGAAATAACAACCTGCCATAGATTTAATTAAGTAACCGTGAAATAATCCTACATGTGTATTGCTCCTTCTTTCGTAATCTAAAAATACCAAATAATCCTTCGATCTAAATGAACCTATTTTACCTCGACATTGGATTCAGGGTTTAGACAATATTGAAACAGATTAGCCACTCTGGAATGTTCTGTTTGTAAAGGTATTATACTTGCTTTCCAGAAGTGCTTTCTTTTCGTGAAGCCTACTATGTCATAGATGGCCTGGAATTTGGCATTGAAAATTGAAACCATACTTCGGTATGCATCACAGATTTTAAATTAATCCCGGTGACGCCCGTTATCGTCCATTACAGATGCTTTTACCTAATTAGATCAGCTATTAGTATTAGCATTATCCTGGTTTTCTGAAGAGCTTTTTGCAAGTGTTAAAATTTCCAATACTTTAATATTTGCTATTGCTTAACAACCTTATTTTAAAAGCTTCCAAGCGGACATTGATCGAAAAACATCCGGAATTTAAACGGATCTATCAATTCGAATCAATATGTACTGGAGTTCTTGTTATCGTACCTAAACGTATTTAAATAGATCGGTAACCATAAATCAGATAGTCCTACCCATTCTACATCTATGATATTTGCAACGAGCGAATTTTTGAATAATTTTGAAAATAATTCTTCAAGAAAGAATTCGGTCATGGATTGGATACTATGCCAATTACGTGCATTTTTGCAGAACAAAAGCAACAATGTTCTATGAGTTATAGTACCAACTTAAGCTATTTTTCCAGTTATTTTATTTATATCTTCACAAGGTGTTAAGTAAGTAGCCTATGATTAATATTACACCGGGAATCTCAGCAATTCATAGCCAATTCGGTACACAATTTTTTAAGATTATAAGGCTACGGCACAAAATGACAAAGACCGAAAAATAAATCAAGCACGTGTTAGTAATAGTCCTTGACGTGCTGCGGTTATCACATACCTACATAGAAAAGCAGACCTGCAGGTTACGTCTAATTGGAGGCAATTTAATTCAAGAAGCTCAAGTGAGTACAGTTTCAGACAATGGACGTGCTGCACGACACATGAATATACACAGAAATACGTAATCGTTTCAATTGTACTTTTTAACTCAAGATTTCCTTTTGAATAACTCCAACAATAGAACTTACTTTCCTGCAGTTGGGCTGAAGTGGGTAAATGAAGACTTAAATACGTCATTCATGCTGCGGCAATAACGATGCATATATTATACAACAGTCTGACCGGATTAGAAAATTAAGTTAAAAGGTGAAACCTGACCCTTCTTCCGTATTAGAAATCCGTACCGTTAAATGGTTATGACTATGCCCATCAAATACTGCTCTGTATTGTCAGCGTGTATGCATCATAATTATGCAATACCTAGCATTCAACAGATCGCTTCTACCGGCGCTAGGGCTTCCACTGTTTTTAAAGAATGAGATTTGAAGAATTCAATGACTTTGACTCTGAAACTATGAAACGCAGATGAAACTAAAATCATTGAAGCTTTTTGAAGGTCATAGTTTCCAAAGAAAGCCAAACTCATCAGCGACTAGACAATAAAATTCCTTGAAATAAACAAGTCATTATTTACACACATATATGGAAGCGACATCCGAATCATTTCAACATTATGCGAACTATTCCCATGTATTTCGAGTTTTCAGGCCAGAAAAAGCTCGTAGTATTTTAAAGAGAACCATTCATTCCATTTCGTGAGAATAAAATAACTGGCCGCAGTGAAGATTCAGAACGAAAATATTTTGAATCTAGAAATACAAAGCTTATTAAGCCATGTTGCAAAATCTTTGTTTTGGTAACATTCGCATAAATTATTCTGATAATGAAATGAGCAAATGTTAATGGACGAGAGAGAGCAAGAAAACAAAACCGAATAAATGGACAGCAACTTAACTGCCAGCAACATTGTTTCAATGCTCTTATTATACATATGACCTAAGATAAGCATTTACTGAAAGGTCACAAATTACGAATACGAGCTTATCTTTAATCCTTAAATCCATTTTACAATTTAATTTGTACGGAATTCGTCTACGGACAGAAAGTCCAATATTTTTTACAATTTACCCCGAATCCTTCGTGGATCACATCCTATTAGAATACCCACACCCACCACCCACGCAATTAAGCTCATCATTCATAAAACCAGCTCTCTGTTGATAATTATATAATTGTATTGCCAAATAATTATACCTCGGGAGCTTAGTATAGGTACAAAAACGGCACTTTTACAACAGGCGTGATTGTATAAGAACAATATAATTTCCGAGCCGAGAGAAATACAAGTAAAGTTGATTGGTACAAATTCGTGCAAAGGTACATATCAAAACTTATTAGTGTCGAATGTTACAAATTATAATGTCCTGCATGTTCAAATTAGCATCACTAAAATTTGACACCGGGTTTTTGTGATTCCATCAAGCCATCCAGCAGCTCAAGACGGAAGGGCAAATGAACAGTCAAGTCACTATTTTTTACGCATACCTAATCGTAATTATTTACGAAGTGCAAGATTTTGAGCCCGATGGTCAACGATCATCATAGTTTATGTCTAACCTATGGGATTGTTACTTCTTGCATCTTCAAATTTGTCTTCTCTTTGGATTTATCGCATAATTACTGGGCTTGGTAATCTAACGTCGAAAGTGCCTTTCGCGTTTTACTCGTTTATGCGCGACGTTCTTTCTAATTTTGGTATTTGAAGTGCAAAAATCGTTTATGGAAACCGTTATATGTCATTGCGTCAGAATCAGAAGACCTGCCAAGCACAAAATTTCTATTGTGATTTAAAACGTGAAATTACCTTTTTCGTGCCATCCGTCTCCTCGTCGTCTTCTGGTTGAAGGGTACTGAACGTAAAGTCCGAATCGGAAAAACTGAGAGAACTGCAAGTACTACAGTCGGACAGTCTTCTTCTCATATTTTGGGATTGCAGGTAGGCAGCATCAATGTCGTCCAGCGTAATAAAATCTCCGCCATCGGGACAGAGGTCATGGTCACTCACGACTACAGAAGGCGGGCGAAGAAGCCGGCTTCGGGCTCCGAGCGTGGGAACCATTACAACTTCGGCTGGGTCATGGTGACCGTGTGGAACGAGCTCAACTTGAGAAATTGTCGATCGATACAAATCTTCTGCCCGGGTAGGAGGAGTCTTGCTAATATCTGAAATATACAATTTGCAATTAGCTAGCTCGTAATTGTTTAAAATGAATTTTGAATTTTAAAAAACCGTAACTATAACTAATACGTTGAAATTTAGCAAAGTACGCTACAAAAAACCGAACAAATACCTGCTAAAATCATGACGACGGGCATGTTGAGTCAAATTTTAAACCGTGCTTTAAAGCTACACAGTTCAACTCGCAATGAGACAGGCTTTACAAATTGATCATGATTTTATTGTTACTAGCTTGATTCCATTTCTAACTTTTCTCAGATAATTTAACGATCGGAATATGAATCGGTCTCACTAAAGGGGCATTAAAATAAACTTTTGAAAGAAGTTCAGACACCGACAATTCTCTAAGAACGGCTTCAAACGGAATACAGAATCTGTACTGACCAGTCTAGTCTACCAAACCTGGAGAGATAAAGTATTCTAGGAGCGCTTAAACTTAAGCACTTCAACACCGCAGTTGATCTGATTTGGAAATGAAAGTTCTAATTACATAAAGTATCAAGGAAAACTGCAGGAAACTGAGGAAGTTACATGATTGATCATCATTTTATACACGATATCTTGGCAATAAATCCGTACAGTTTTGACCTTCGCAAATCCTCCATGCACGTGCAGCAGACAGTACCGAAAGGAAAAAGTAATCATCTGTAATAGTTTTCTGCGCTCTTTTACATTATATCACAAAGCTATTAGCTCAATTTTAGTCGAAAATTGGAATACAACGAACTCTACACGTAAGTATTTTAGTTTCAATTTCTGATTCGTTCAACTCGTAAGTGGCAAATGGTCGAAGGGGTTGAACTGTCGGACACTGTAATGATCCGTTTGGAGCACGTATTAAGCACGTGCAGGTGGGTACAAGGTTCAATATGTCTCAACTCTCAACATGGCGACCATAATTTTTTTATGACATTATACATAGTAGAATTGAGGCTTGAAAATTCGAGATTCAAATTTTCCATCTTATTAAGAAACCTCAGATTTAAAACTACGCAAGAGCTTAGAACCTTGTGTCTACCAGCGCGTGTGTTAATCTGAAGCCATTACATACAGGTGTCAAGTGAAACAACGGAAATATGTATACGGACTCTATTACGGTTAAATTATACCGATTTGCGACCAATTTCAGTTCTGGGGACAACTGAAAATGTAAAACTCCGACTGAAACCGATGAAAATGCCCATGCACGTTTGCTTAAATTTCGCTTAACTTTTGTCGCCTTTCTGTCAGTTCTGACAAATTTTGAAAAAAAAACTAGCGTGCATACACGCGCTTTCGCTTTTATATAAATATAAATACTGTAACGCTTAGCCTAATGTGAATAAGATTACATATATGTCTAATTATACACCCAATATTGAACGAGATCACGCACCTGTCGAAGACTCGCTCATCTTATCACTCAACTCTGACTCTTCCGCACTTCCCAAAGCCGAATCATCGGATCGTTTCCGTGACCTCGAAGTTTTCGGGATTTGAAGCAAATTAGGCGTCGACTTGACCCTCCGCATTGCAGCTGACTCAGGGGACACATCACTCGTCTGACATAGACTGGTTCGATCGGAATTTGAACTGTTGTGATGGCTGTAGAATCCTTCATCGGATCCACCATGAACATGGCTCTCAAAATTGCTCCGTCCTTTAGAATCTCCAACATAGACATTGTTGTCCTCAGTCATAGCAAATAACAACAAGTCTTCAAATGTCATATTTCTATAATTTTCTACCCAAGCACAGGTAAACTTAGTTCAGTATTTACTTAGTCTTTAATCCGCCAGCACTGCTAATATTTGAATTGGAAGCTGTTTAAACTGTCTCGTGAGTCCTTGAGAAATGATTTGTTAAAAATAGGCACTTTGCCACTTGCACTCGGACATTACTTCTTTGAGTTTTGCTGCGGCGTCGGTCTTTTTTCCAAAACTCTTGCCCTCGCCTTCTTAATTCAATCAACCACGCCAAGGAGCCAAATTACTATAATGGTTAGCCTCCACGCTGACTTGAGTTTAGATTCGTATGCCGGTCTGAGGTTGACTTGAAACTACAGAAAGGAATTGCTAATAGCTATTCATTATTCAGGCGTTGGTCATAGGCCGGCTGGGCAATTATGGCTCCTGGTCTGTAAAACTCTTTCTCACTTGTCGGAAATTTAATGATTCTCTAATGCGATGACGGCGGAGATTTTGCGGGGATCATATTTTAACCCCTATTGAAAATGAGCCAACTATTTCACGGCACGCTCGTTCCCTTGCAAGCTTCACCTTCGTCCAGTCTATTCCAGCCTAGAACTCCCTTAACAGGCAGATCTTAATTCCGAATTTGTCTTGCGTAAGGTTCAATTCTTGTAACAATTTGCCACACGCCTTTTAAATACTGGGCCAGAGATCAGCACGCATTCCAGCCGTAGTAGTAGGAAGGTATTAGTAATGCTGCGTCTTTTCCTCTTGTAAATCTTTAATCCCCAACCTGTGCGATGTATTGAATTTGATCTTGTGTATAGACTCTGAAATCTGATGCCCTTGTCGTTTCTTGATAATAAGGGCGGATGGCGAGTTAAGCTGAATGTTTACACGACGAACAATCTAATCTTCTGTGGAGGGGCTCAGGAATTAAATCCATGCGTGCCTCAAAGTCTCAAGCACTCCGCAAGATATTCCTCACTGATTTGAATTGCAACAACTTTGTAGAATCAACGCAGCGTCTCTGCAAAGATTGAAAGAAAGGATTTAGTAATTTGTTGTACATAAAATAGAAATAGCAAGGTGGAGGGTAAAAAAAATTCCATTGTTCGCGTCAATCGCAGTCTGCTGTAAAACATACGGGTTACACGTTACACCATTGTTCCAAACATCCACGCCCCACTGAAAACGCCAAACTGTGGAACATCATGATATTTTTAGAAATTAATAATATCCCTTATTCCGCCGCCCCATTTAATAGCACTTAAACATATGGGCACATCCGCCTTCCAGACATTATGCTGCCAGATTATATATTATGTCACATGTTGACGAAGAACAACGTCGTTAAAACTTTGCGGGAGTTTCAGCGTAGCGCGACAATTCTGTAAGGTAAAATTGTCCAGGACTTTAAAATTTGCTACAAAATGGCATGTAAAGTACCAACTTGATAACGAATGGTTAATTCGAATATTTTCTAAGCACATTTGCTGAATTGTCTCTTCTCAATGGCATTTTGCGTTACCCGTTTTCGTTTTCAAAACGTTTTGAAAAAAGTAATCTGAACGCAAACGTTTCTGTCATATAGATCTGTCGTAAAACTAAGCGGCATATTCACAGAAGCTGCGAACGAAACGGTTGACAAGTGTTAAATTCATTTTTATGACCCGCATGAATAATAATAGCTTACTAAATTAGAATCACCTTATTATGACGAAAGTTAGGACAATTTCTGATATGCCGTGAAGGCGTAAGCAAGTGAAATCAGAATGACTGAAGTCTTAAGTATATATAAGCAATGCTGACTTATTCGAAGATTGAGCTTAATTTATGGTTACAGCCTGGTGATGAATGACTTGGACTTAGAAAACAGATTGTCAGAAAAATACTTGCGACTAAAAATGATGAGTTGGATTTGGTTTTGCGTATATTGCATATACCTATGCACATAAACTTAACTTATAAATTAACATTCTATGTCCATATTTTTGTAAGAAAAATTGAAAGCCATATTTGGTTATATATTTAATCTTGTGTGTCATTAAACATGGTTCAAGTCAAGCTTAGGAAAAGTTAGGATGCGCGAATTGAGTAGAAACATGGAATTGCCGTCAGACTATTTTTTATAGCAAATCATGCCAGTCACTCATTTGTCTGCAATAATCACCAGCGTTTTCGTCGTCGTCGTAAATCTTTAATTACCTTACTACGTAGCTTATATCACGTAAAAATTTTATGGTGTATAATTTGTACCCAATCCAAGTTCTATAATGTGGTAGGGCTGACTTTGGATGATTACGGACTAATTGGATTTAATTAAATTAATTCTGTGTATCAGTATGAATTTCAGTTTAGTACATTGGTAATATACGTACGTAAAACTGCGCATCGAGTTCATGTTTTTAAGTAAAGGGTTTCAAGCTCAAGTTGCATTTTCGGATCGAGCTTCTGCCTGTCATTTGCGTCACTAACATTATAAATGGAAAAAGGATATATTTGCAACGTTAATTATTACACGCAATCAAGGCATGCTAGTCCGTTCATTCATTGCAACATCAGCAATACCCTCATCTCTTATACACTATACATTTGCTCAAAATTTTGCCACAGCGTTTCGGTCCCGATAATTTTGCAATTTTACCAGTTTGCATGTAATGATGATGTTACGTAAATTATGAATTATATTCCTTGGTAGATAACGTCTGTCTGGCATTAAAGGTGATAATTTGGCGTTTAACCTATCCCAATTTTCAAAGGTAAAAAGTAAACGTTTAAATCCCTGCACTGGCACAAGACGAATACATAATTGACCTCGATCCTAATGTATAATCCAAAATGTTTTAATATTTCTGGTTTCCCTTTTCAAATGAATTACGGAAATGGTTATATACGGTTATATAAATTTTAAAGCATGGGGTTTGCAGATGCTTCAATCGAAATCGTTATCCACATGCATCATTATTAAGCGTAGACGTCGGTTTGCCATGGCTGAAAAAAAGGTATCTCCGAAATGCATCTATTATAAATTCCCCCTGCACTTGACGTCTTAAATATCCTCTTATCGTCCATGATCAAACCAGGAATGAATTTTAAATTGATTTGAGGCTCCATTTAAAATTCCATTTGGTTACATAAATATCCTCAGCCAGAGCGATAAAGGTTCATTAAACGCTGAGCTGCAGGATCATTGTTCGATAAGTTTCAAGAATTCATTATAGAGTCTAGTGAACGTTGAACCACGAAGTAAGCTAAGCTACCTCAATGCAGAATTCTAAGAAACCTAGCGAATCATTTGTATAACGGGTAAAGATCGTTTCCTTTGGCTATCTGTATGGTAGTGGAACAATTGTAAGGCAGTAAAATGCAAAAATTCTGATTCATCTGCGTCTTTGCTGACGTTGACGTAGGAAGTGTACCAAGGTACTTTTTCAATGGAAACAATCATTGAAACTCAGAATGAAATAGCGGGAATTATATCCGGACGATCACCTGTAATTGGAATAGGTTATGGACTGTAAAATTTCCGGCTTGAGCGTCATAGTCAGATGCAGACGCTTTTTTGTACTCAGGTCAATGAATTCTACCCGCTTCTTATTTTTCCTATACATTAGGTGCAACATTGAACAGTTCGGCACAATGCTTCGCAAAACGTTACCTACTGCGTAATCTACTGCGAATCAACTACTCTTACATCCATTTGTATGGTATGTAAGCATTTAACCTGAAATTGCGGGAAGTGCGCAACATCTGTGAAAAATTTCGTACGAAACACTTACCCGTCCACACGTGATTGGGAATTCTACTAAATTCTCTGACGCCTCGTTCCTCGTTCTAAATTTAATGGAGTAGCGCAATTACAGATACATGGAACACCATGTGGACAAATCCGCAAAAGTACAGAAAACAAATAGTGGCGATCAAGCAGTACAATAAAACTAAAACGCTCCACGAGCTCGGACTCTGATTTCTGACTAAATTGTTAACATTGAAACTGTCACACACTATATAATCAGCTAATCACAGAGTACATTATTGGTTTACTCATGGACTCTCCTAGACCTAATATTTTATTTTTTATTAGATAACAAATGCGCAACCGTCGTGGATCGGGGACGCATACGTGCAAATAGGTACCTTGCTGTGGACACAAAGTTTATATTACCATTTCACATTGGCAGAAATGATAAATGTATGTAGAGAAGGCTATGTCCATTTCTGTCCCGTAGTTCAATGTTCAATTGAATATGACCATATTTACTAGCGGAACGTCTCGTATTACAACCGGCTAGATCTATTTGCATAAGTGCTTATTTGGATTTAAGATTAAATTGGTAGCGTAGCACAAATATAAGCAAGGAATCAGCATCAGCACTTACGTTCTGGCGCGCCATGGCCTAGCGTGGGCTTAGCTCCCTGCGCCATTGCAGCTTTACAATTAAGGAAGGAAGCGGAAAGTGAAATGCAGTAGCCAAGTTCAAGTCGTCAAAGTCCTCGTACATGGCCGAATTAGAGCTTATCTCTAGCATCATGCTGAGAGTCTTGAATGAATTGCAAATATTGATAAACACTGCTAATTAATGCTGATCTAATCAACAGCGTTAGAACAAACATCCTTCTTCTGTCCAATTGGACAGTAGTCCTTCGACCTTCGGATAGTTAAGTGATGCTAATATATTGAAATATCTGCTATATTTGCTTTGACAACATCTATAATGCTGATGCTGACAAAGGTCTGAAGCCTGACTTGAACTTGGGTGCAACATAATAAAGTAGACGAAATAATTAAATACTTTTTTCGGATGTCTTAATAATGCACGGTGCACACTAATGCATTGCCTTAGGAATTAAATTTGGAGAGAGCAATACTATATTTGGAATCTTGAAGTTCGTGCCCTTGAATTTGAAATCTAAAATCATTGAGATATACTATCAAACTATAAATAATTCTCCTGTACGCCTCTCAAGTCATTATTTATTTGTGATGAAGTGCGTTCAAGTTCAATTACATTTGACTTTGAAAGTCAAACAGGGATTGAACTCGAAGGTCGGTAGAACTCTAACACTATTTTGATTCTAGCACGGACTTCTTTCAACTCAAACGCACCTTGTTTAAAAAAATCTGTGCAATAGTTAATCACATCCAACATTAAGAGCTAGAAGTTGTGAGGAAAACTTACCACAGATCAAAAAGAGCCTGTATATTTTCAGGATATTTGAAAGAAAACAGCTTACAATTTCAACAATTTCCTTAACCGTAAGTACCTGCAATTTGTTTAAAAGTAAAAAACAGTTTTACAATGGTTTATGCGGCGAAGGGAAACTCTGCGCTAGGTAAAGCTTGTAAACGATTGCGATATAATTTCGAAATCCCTCAACTCATGCTGTCAATACCTGCTAAAAGCCGTCGCATTAAAATTCGGATAAGTGACCTTGACCTTCGCAGAACATTTTTAAATTAAAAAATAAGTTTAAAAATACGATAATCTCGTTTAAAAATTTTGTAGCTTCATGAGAAAAATTAAAATGCTGGAAGGCGGTTGATTTGAAATAAAGCCAGACCACGCCTACCAGGGAAACCATCCGCAATCTGAACGTTCCAGGAAGCCTGATGGAGATAATCGGGAAAAACTATATTATAAATTATAATTTTCCGGAAACTCCCTCGCTAACCACGTCAATCCGTTCTGGCTTTCCCTGATCAATGAATGTACGAATTAAATTTAAACTAATGAAAAGAAAATGACCGCATCTTGTCATTGTTATCTGTATCTACTCCTAAGTTAGTATGCGGTATATTGATTTTACAGTAATTAAGTTTCTCAAAATCGTATAGCAACTTTTATTTTTTAGTTTACAGAAGAACATGGAAAACGTAAACATGCAGCCACAGCAGAGTGTGACCATAGGAGAAACACCGTCTTCGTCAGCTAACTAATTAGTTAGCATGTTTACATCATTTTGCTATAATTTACCGCCTCCGGGCAATAACCCGGCTATCAAGGCTGACTCCCCATTATTAGTTCTAGATTCATGACCAATTAAAATCATGCTTTTGCACTTTTAATGCTTAGGAAAAAAGTAGCCACCTCCGTCAATCTTGAATAAAAAATAACAATTCGTGTAAACAGTCCAACGACGCGTCGGATAAGGCGTAAACATCTTCAAGCATTAAGTACCAGACAACAACAACCATGAGAAATAGGAATTGCGCCGCTTCGTCTCACATTTTTATAATCAATAATGCTCCACAAAAAACACTTGTATTTAATAAAATAATACATGATCAGTGCCACGATTTTAGGCCCCCAAAGTACTAAGCGATATTGCTATACACAAAAGTAACAATAGCAATCGTTTAGAAGAAGCGGATGAACGCTAACCACACCGTCCTATTTTCGGCTCGTGTAAATTTGGTGTGCAGTACCTACATCGAATTCCGTATTCTGTGGATCTAGTGGGCTACTTAATATTCATGACACCAATACCGGCGTGAACTCACGTGTACGCGTCATAACGTCGAAATAGAACGCTTAACTGATTGAACTACTAACACGAAGATAATAGCCCATACCTACCTTAGTGATTCATAAACACCTATGCCTTTAGGTAGATCATGTTCTCTGAAATATTTTCCCATCAAATTTCCAGAATATGAACTCATTTCACATGGTCGAAACGTCGAAATTCAGAGTTGAAATAACCGAAATTATTCATACTTGCGTCTTGCGTTCCACAACTTCGACGCCCCATCATCGTCTTAGTTGTGGTTCTCATTTATTCGGATTCATTCTGCGAAATTCGCTATTCGCTACTGTTTGTGCAACAGGACTGCTTCGTGCTTCACGGAAAATATTTCTTTCAAATAATAGGTACACGACATTTCTTAGAAAAAGGAAGTACAGCAAGGTACCTCCTTGGAATGACCCGTCCAGGTTTAACAGGTTCTGATTTCTGATATGAAATAATAGCTAAGATAGAAATTCCACCATTGAGAACCAATCTAACTGTATTCTAATTGGAATTCAAAGCTAACTTATGAACAGTACGAAGCAAAATTAGCTTAGCATCGATGTAGAACTTCAATTGTAGATTCGGTTATTCTTTTCCTGTGAGCTAACTGGATTTTTTAATTTGCAGCAAATTTGTATCAAAAGAAGTCATTTCAATTTTGTTTCGACCAGTTTACATTGTCAACTAAGGTAAAATTTGAAGAGCCATGATTTAAAAAAAAGAAGGCTAGTATTTGGTCAACACCAATCTTCAACAGAGGTTATTTTAATTGAATTTCAGGCTTTGGTACATATTTTTTAAGATACCTATTCGATTTTAGTTCACCGCTTCATATTGGTTAAAAAAATTTCATACGCTTGAATTTACTTACATTTAATTTTGGTCTACCCTGCTCCACCCAAACTACAGTGTTTAATTCCTGGAAGACACAGTATGATGGTTGCTCAACCAGCACCAGCATCCACTACTGTTTGTATGTAGTTTCAGCTCCAAATGTATTCGGATCAGATAAACAGGAAACACGAGCTTAGAGACAGATAATAATTCGTACTCGTGCAAATTTCTACAAACGTCGAAACGTGCAATACTGTACACAGCCCGAGTCTTGATTCACGACTGACTGGTACAATTACCATTAAGTTACGTTTCACCTGGCTTGCCTTGAAAGACTTCTTTGCGAATTTCATTCCTTGGACTTTATTGACTCTTGTCAGTATAGAAAGTATGTTCAGTCACAAATGCCTGCATATAAGTATATCCAAGTCAATCCAAGCCCATTGCTATTCTTACTACGAGTTGCAAGTTCAAATATTAAGAACTGGTATTTGCTAAATTTAACTTATAATTGTGAACCTTGTAGGCACCAAAACACACATTCCGCACTATCTGTCGATAAGTATTCGCAAATCACAGGTCACGCCTAGGCGTCCCAAAATCACATATTTCACTTTATTTGACAAAGGTACAAGCTTTTCACTTTGTGAGCCGGAGAAGACCAGAGAACTGACATATTTGAATGCAAATGAGCAGAGACCTAATATACCTACCTTTAAATCTGCACGACTAAACTCCCATTGTCGTCATCAGTTTTTTATTGTTATTGCACTTCGGGATTTAATAATATCCCTATACTATCCTCAACAGACTGAGTCGGCGTGCTTTACTCCTACACGTACACACAGTATTTGCCCTGGCCCTGGCTCTCATTTAGCGTGTATTATAAATCATTATTTTAAACTCTTCGTATGTAGCCACCAAACTAGGCTTAGTTCACTGTAGTAATAAATGCTAAGTTTTAGACTCGTATAGGAGCCTTTAGTAATTCAGCAGCACTAAACACCACACCGCACTATGTTTGTATGAGACTGACGCTGTTCCTGGCTGTAACTATCGTGTTAATAGATAGCACTGGATAGCACACACAGATTGTTAATTTTAGCGGCTTACTACAGCACCATTACGAAACTCTTATCTTCGATTATATGAAGTTCCTTAATTATTACACCGTGTTTGTAAATCCTAGGTAACTATAGTTAATAACTTTTTATAGCGTTACAATAATGCGGGGAGCATAAAGGTAAGCTTCGAGCTGACTTGGTAATAGGGAACAAAAACACGATTACAATACAATTAGTATTCACGATTTACCATATACTATTCCCTCAACTTGTGCAAAAAAAATCTATAAATTCCCTTTGTATGTTTCCTTGGATTTCCCATGGCGCTCGCCGAGGGATTAATGAACGAGAGCCGAGAGCTTTACTGGAGAATGAAGAGGTTCTGATGAACCAGTATCTACTCAATAAAACTTCAGTTCCAGTATAAATTATCCAGAAAAATGAGATGCCAGTCTTGTATTTGACTCTCTGAAAATGCTTCTCGTCATTTCCAACGCGCGTTTTCGACCTAGCCCTTATTGAAGCCAGCATTTCGGCTTCTGCATTGCATCATGCATATTAATACGCCCAGTGTGTAGAACTGACCGCACATCCTCCATACAAGCCATTTATTCCATTCCCAGGAACAACAAATCATTAAAATAATGTTCTGGCCTAGCGCTTATTGAAGCCAGCATTTCGGCTTCTGCATTGCATCATGCATATTAATACGCCCAGTGTGTAGAACTGACCGCACATCCTCCATACAAGCCGTTTATTCCATTCCCAGGAACAACAAATCATTAAAATAATGTTCGGTATATCTATGCCATTATGCAAACGAAATGCATCAAATATGCCCAGTAAGAAAAACGAAAATCCAGTTTTTACCTACTGCTCTCTAGTAATGCGAAATGCGAATATTACCAACGACCCTGTTTTATAATCAGCCGTAATGAATGGGAAGATACACTAAAAATTACCTTTTTGTTTAAAAATTACCTTTTTGTTTGGATGCTGCTGGGAACTTAAAACAGCAGCTCTGCAAAACGGAGCTTCTTGAAGGCACGCGTATGTGTGTAAACCCCACGACTGAACTATAGTCAAATAACCACTGCTCCAGTCCAGATTACAGCCCGAATTATGGAGACTATTAGCGAAACGATATGTTTGGAATTACGAAATTACAGGAGGTTCTTGTGTACGATGAATAATAATGAATGAATGAATGATCTGATCTCTGCATCTGCACTAATAAAGCGTCTTTTTGTTTCTTGCTCAAGAGAATGACTGCTCAAGGATGATATGTTTGGAATTACGAAGTTACAGGAGGTTCTTGTGTACGATGAATAATAATGAATGAATGAATGATCTGATCTCTGCATCTGCACTAATAAAGCGTCTTTTTGTTTCTTGCTCAAGAGAATGACTGCTCAAGGAATTTGAAAGGCCAATTTGCCCGTTCCCTGCCCCCTTCTTCTTGAGTAGAAGTAGACTAAACTAATATTACACGATGTAAAAATTGCAGCAACCAACCCAGAAGTGTTCCGCGTGCAAACAGATGAACCTATTGTTGTGTCAGAGAGATTCAGAAGCAGACAGAAGATCTGACTACGGATTGACAGAACGAAACGAACCCTCCCCTCTCTTCTGTCCTGCGAATATTATGGGGCCTACAAACAAAACAACGTGGTTTGGTATGGTGGTAGCTTGGGCTTGCAAATAAATCTTGTCAGGGTGCAATAGCCTCCAATATCAAATTAAACTTGTGTCTATATGTTAGCGTTAACACTGATAAATTCAAACGAGTAAATTGATTCAGTGCCTCTGGGATTTGGTAAATGCCATAAGCACTATTTCGGGCGGCATTTCAAATCAGCTAGCAAAATGGCATTAGGCACGGTGAATTTGCATTTTGCATTATGCGGACAAAAAACTTTAGCATCAGAAAAAAAACGTGTAAAATTGTATGTTTCGTATCGACCTAATTTGATATTTAAATCTATATAAAGCTATGTATGCGAAAGTGGGGTTGGCGTTCTTTGAATTTTCAGATTTCGATGAACAATGATAATGGTAGATAGCTGGTGCTGGTAGCCGTCTCTAGACTTCAATTATGCTCTTAGCTGGATGGATTTAAGACTCTTAAATCAAAAATTGGCACAAAAACTCTGGATAATGTGTTAAATTAAATTTTATATAGGTACTTGGTAATTAGAGAGTATCTCGTGTGATAGAGTAATCTTAAATGAATGGAGCTGCAAATTCCATGTCTTAAAATTCGTGTCTTTTTGAGCCACTTAAAACTAGGTAGCATATCTATCAAATTGTTCATACTTTCAATTCAGGTTGAGGTATTGGGTATAGTGGAATGCAATGCATGACTGCTATTAATTCAATGTATTAAAATTTGTTGCCTTTTGGCCACTTAAAATCAGTATAATGTATCCCCCCCTCCACTTCGGGTTGAGGCTTACCAATAATATCAGTGTATCCTAGGAGACTGTGACAGGAATGGCGACGCCACATTATTGTGAATCAATGTCCAATGTCCCCCGCTTAATCTCCACTAGTGCGTGCACAGACACAAATTTTTCTTACCTGTCTATACAAGATGCAATTAAGATTTGAAAACAACGTGCTCACACATAAACTTTAAGTTATTAGTATGTTTTATCAGTATCTATTTTGGTTGCAATGTCCTAGCAGTTAGCTAGCCTAACACTTTGCAAAATAAGTCTGCGGTCTATTTTCCGCATCTCTCTCGAGCTCGATTCCACTTGGTGGTAGCTTTATATCTATGTATTTGCACTAATTAAGCACATTGCAGTTTGCAGTAACTAAGAGCTTTAACTGCGTCGTGGATCAACAACCCACTTCTTTCTATGTACTTTTTTATGCATATATAATCATGCTTGTATTGTAACCCAAGTATAATAGCCTTAGCCCACTTCGAAGTGGGTAAAGAAAAATTGAAGGCTAATTAAAATAAATAATAAGATATTATACCGCGTTTTCCTCATCACGGACATAAAGTACATACAATCGGATTCTGTTGGCCTACCGCAGGAGAAACTCCACTTTCGTCTTCGTCAAAATGACGTCAATTGCTCTATAATCCGGATATTCCTCAAAGAGGAACATTTTAGCGTAGAAGCTTAGAATTTGCAACACCTTATTAGCCTTGTAACAATTGTCTACGAATTAGAGCCGGTCATATTAAATTCAGCTTGTAATTATTTAAGCTTCAAGCTATGCACTTGTAAACCGTGTTATACTACGCTGTATACGAATGAGAATAGTCCTCAAATTTTTAGTTACACAAGCCATCTAAGCGAAGACTTATACCCGTTCGCCCAAGTTCTGCCACCGTTCGTTAGACACACTTCTAACCCTTAAGGGTCTTGTATAGTAAAGTGGGTAATGTTAAAATCCCATAAGGACAGGGTTTGCGCTAAATGTTCTAACTTGAGTTTGGCTAATTGCTTTGACATGGCGTTTTTTGTA
>VNWX01000529.1:0-20974 GCA_009869905.1 Ceratophysella communis | reverse complement strand
CAATAATTTATTAACGGAGAAATCGTAGTCAGTCGCCCCGCATGAGAAGGTCAGAGCTAATAAATAACTTAAGATTAGTCTATGTATAATATTTAATGTGTGTTAGTCAACGTTAAGTTATCGCCTCATTATGCAACATTTTATTAAAGGTACTACATACTAATAACTTATGTCTTTGGATTTCAGGTACTGTGCGACAAAATGGCGCACTCGAGTGGTACCATTATGCTCCGTATACAGGGCCGAGAGGGCATGAAGCGGCTTACGTTAGCTCCAAGCACAACCAGCAAGAAGCTTTATGAAAGCGTAAGTTTAGTTGGTGCAAACTCTAACGTTGAAACGTTTAATCTGAAAAATGATCATCTCTTAAATATTTTCGTTTTTCTCAGGTGGGCACCACATTTGGACACTCACCCTCCGACTTCCAGCTTCACTTGGACAAGAGCAAATCGAAAGCGATTATAGCATCTAATGCAACAAATTTGAGAAGTATTGGTTTGAACCATGGAGACTTAATTTATTTGAGTACAGCAGCTCCAGCAGCAGGATCATCAGATGCAATGGAAGTTGAGCAGTCGTCATCAAGTGGGCCTTCTAGGTCCAGCTCATCAGCCTCAATTCATAGAACAGCATCAACTTTGAAAGGTTTCTGTTTTTTCTGACTCCATCAAAGACACTTGTATTTGAGCATTTGGATAACATACTTTGTATCTAAAGCCGTTACAATGCCGCCCGAAGACCAAGTGGACGTTTATTTGAAGAAGTTTGATGGTCTCATCAAAAGAGCTCGTGATCCCAAAATGTGCCGCCATGCTGCGAACGGACAGTGCATTTTCTGTGCTCCGCTTGAGCCGTATGACGACAGTTATCTGCGGGCACAGGGTATCAAACATCTCTCCTTCCACTCGTATCTCCGGAAGCTCACCGGTGGAATTGATAAGTATGTATAAATAGTCTAATGTTTTTCCCTATCGCACTTAAGTTCCCCACTATTAACGATTCTAATCATCAGCACTTCCATCTAATTTAAAGGGGGAAATTCGTGGCTTTGGAAGACTTAAATGTTACAATTAAGGAAGGATGCACTGAACACCCACCGTGGCCTCGCGGTATATGTTCTAAATGTCAGCCATCGGCTGTTACACTGAATAGACAGGTAATTGGATAAATGATTTCGTACTCCACCCAGTATTATTCAGCACGAAGCAGCATAGCAGTCGATAACTATTCATTCTTTATCTCAGACCTATCGACATGTCGATAATGTGATGTTCGAGAATCCTCAAATTGTGGAGCGCTTTCTTTCATACTGGCGTACCTCTGGCCATCAGCGTATTGGGTTATTGTACGGTAAATACGAAGAGCATACGGACGTCCCACTTGGAATTCGGTATGTTTTTAGATTCTGAAATCTTCAGTTATATCATTTTCATTCCAAGGTCTGTGAATAATGTCGAACTGGAAAATTAATTATTTCACAGTGCTCGAGTAGTGTGCATTTACGAACCTCCTCAGGAGAGTACTCGAGACAAAGTAAAATTTCTGCCAGATGAGAGAGGCCCAATTATTGATGAGCTCGCAGCGGCACTTGGAATTCAATGTGTGGGTTGGATCTTTACTGACTTGCTCCCAGAGGACACGAGTAAAGGCACCGTGAAGCACTTGCGTGGTATTCACTCCTACTTCCTCACAGCACAGGAATGCATAACAGCTGCCTACTTGCAAAACAAGTATCCGAATCCTTGCCAAGCCGCTCAGAGTGGGTACTTTGGATCAAAGTTTGCTACTGTGCTCGTCACCGGTGAGCATAATCATAAAATCAAAAATTACCTGGCTGGTAACTAGTATACTGTGGGGCCTTAGTTTTATGACTACTGTTTCCTGTCAGGTGACGACAAGAACCAAGTGCACATGGTCAGCTATCAAGTATCAAATCAATGTATGGCTCTTGTTCGTGGAAATTGTCTCGTGCCTACGCGCGATGCACCAGAATTTGGCTATATTATTGAGTCGTCGGAGAAGAAATATGTGCCCGATGTTTTCTTCAAGGTAAATTTTGGTCATTAGAGAGCTGCTACTGTCTCCATTAAATGAAAAAAAGTATGACTTAATATTATCCAATATGTCTTGAGCTGACAAACTAATTTCATTTTGTTTCGCAACGAGTAGGAAAAAGATGAGTATGGAAATGAGGTAACCCGACTCGGGCGTCCACTGCCTGTTGAATACCTCCTCGTCGACCTCACCGTGTCGAGTCCTAAGGAACCTGTGTCCATGTTCACGCTCAAGGAGAATGTGGAACCCTTCCCGATTGAAAATCGGTACCTTCCTGGACAGACGCAAGTAAGTTGAAATAAACTTTCATTAGTCATCAAGCGAAGTAAAGTGAACTGTAGCGTAGTTTCGTTTGCTTAGTTCATGTTTTACGTTGAGGCCTCTAACGTAAAGCCGGAGCTTGACGTAAGTGTATTGTTTTATAGGATTTTAGCTCAATCGCCGTCTATTTGAGTCAATTCACACCAAGTGATCCCTTTCTGCGAGTCGTGAGTGATTTCCATTTCCTGGTCTACCTGGCAACCTCAGAAGTGTTTCCCATGCGCGAAAGTATGGGCCCTCTGCTCGAAGCTGTTCGAGATCGAAATGCTGATAGTGCTGACAGTTGGTCAAAATCAGAGTCTTGGGCTACGGTAAGTGGAAATGGAAATCCAAATTCAAATTATACTGTTATCAGTTATCATAATTTATAAAATCTCATGATCTGAATCTATTCTGAATATTTCTTTTTAGCTTGAACAATTGATTGATGCATCCACATTTACACCTGCTACACCGCAAGCATCCAGTTCAACTGGTGGTGCCCGACCTCGTCCGCAAATCTCTCCACAGTCCACTTGGGTCTGTGCTCACTGTACTTATATTAACGGAGGCACCAATCCAAACTGTGAGGTCTGCAATCTACCTAATGGTCGCTAAAGCTGAACGATTTTTACACATTAACTTTACATTGGGTCAACAGAATGACATCCGAATTTACATCTAGCACAAAATTTTTCATTCTAAAGATATTATTAGGCTATCCGAACCGAAATGTCATTCCCTCTGTGAAGGATTTAGAAGTTCGAATTTGTAATAGAAAATTGGAAATACAGCGATAACTATGAACATTCGTGATGGTTTCAATTATTTACACCTATTTACTACAAGTGTTCCTTCATGTTCATGCCCAAAGCCCAAAATTGTAATTGAGCCAAAAATGAATCACAGTAACCACATTCAACATTCACGAAAACGCTCAGTACTTGCCAATCAGCTGCTTGGTATCTAGTAGGTACTCAAGTAGTAACAGTGACTATAACTACTAGTGACAGTGACCAGTGACGCCGATTTCATAAGAAGAAGCACACTAAAATGCAAATGTCTCAGCCAACCCCCTGATCATGCTTTGAAGATTGTTAGTGGGTAAATAGCGCGGGAAGTAAAGTATTTGAAAACTGAAGGTATTTGTTTCGCTGAAATTTAAGTTGTTCATAGGAATTTCGAATTTCCTAAACTTGAAGTCAGTTAGATGTTAGACGTAGAAATTTACGGTTTATAAGTAAAACACCTGGAACAAAAAGTACTACTAACAACCGCGTCCAGAAACTAGATCCACCAGTTCTTCCTCGATGGAATCGTACACGTCGGTGTTGCCAGTTGGCAAAGTGTCTTCGAATTCGAGTTGTCTCGTTTGCAACGCCCATGTCTTCAACCTTGGTTCGGATTTTGCAGTTTTGTCACTACAAAATGTAAACACAGTTTGTGAGTTGCTTCAATTACCACAGCTGGGTGGACTCGAGCTGGGCTCAGTGGACGCTCTCATTACATTCTGCAGCAAGTGCAATCGACAAATTCAGGCTTATCAGCTCCTCATGACTCAGCTCAATGACCTAATGGCTCAGATCGAAACGATTCGGAAAGATGTCAAACGGCAGATCATCCAAAGTCGGTCTAAAGTTGCTGCCACATATATTCAAAATACAAGGAAGCTACTCTCGAGCCGTAAGTAATAAGTAGAAATTATTTGATTTTTTTCGTAGGAACGCTTTAAATATGAATCATTCCCTGCAAATTCAGTATTTGTGTTTAATTTTCTCCATTTCCTTTTGATACAGAGTTAGTTAGAGTTGGAGCGAAGGAACCAGCAACTGTTACTCAAGACCTAAACTTACCGCTCTATGAATCCATTTCCAGTTCACAGATTGAAGAAGAAAATGAGATCCTCGCCAAGCCAGACTTTGGTGTTGATCACTTCCAACTGGAGGATGCGACCAGCAATGGAAATTATGATTTCTCAAGTACTTTGGATAGTGCAATTACTATTTATCCCGCTTCCGATTTGGAGGAGCAGAGTTCATTCCAGATTTTCCAGCACGCTGCGTATGAGTCAAATACAAATTTAGTAGAGGAAGAGGACGACGATGTCATTGATCTCACTGATGAACCAGTCGCCCCAAACAAGCCCAGACAACAATTAAGAAAAACTCCTCATATGCCGCCTACATTTTCGTGTACCACGTCAGGGTGCATTGCACAGTTTGATAGCGAAGCTCAATTGCAACGTCACCGAAGATTCTGCGAGAAGCTCACACCCGAGACACCAAAACACTTTAAATGCTTACACTGCCCAAAGGTTTCTAAAGAAATGCAACATCATATTGCCCACGTACGACACAAGCATCCAGAAGTATTTGCTACCCATCACCTCGATGTTATGCCTCATAGACTGGTTAGCGCTCCTCTCCCGTGTACTTTCCCCAACTGCAACGAAGGTTTCTTCCGTCCAGTCAGACTTAAACAGCACATTTTTGCTAAACATCGCAATGAAATTCCACCGGTGCCACGCGTAGCATTTCCTCCGAAACCAAAACCAATAAAATTGACAACCTGTACCTTTGAGGGATGTGACATGCAATTCGAGAAGCGGCATCATATGTACATCCATAAAAAGGCTGCCCATGGATGCTAGCCGTAAGTTTTAATTACGCACATTGCGACATCGTTCGAAACTGTTCACAAATATTTCTATTTGTTACTGAATTTATTGGCCGTTCTACCAAATAATTTTCTTCAATTACAAATCCAGCGTGTACAACAATTCACACGAATTAAAGGTGTTTAAAAATTAAAAATACTGAAAGTGTGTAATTCTGTATTTTTTCAATTTCAACTGCGATATTTCATATTCCCTGCTTCGTCTACTGTTCGACTACTGTTGACAATTTGACGGTATTCTTTATGTTTCAAAGGTGAAAGTGTCTTTATTCCTTAACGTTGAAATCATTCGCCGACAATCCGCCGAATAATTCGTCTCACAACTCGAATTTGGTTTCCCTTTTTGGTTGCTTTATCCGTTTCATGATACCAAATAAAATCAGACGATTAATTAAAACGATTTGACTAGTTAAGTCAGACGATGTTTCTAATTCTGCTACCATAGTTCGGCCCTGTCCATCCTAAGTAGTCCCAGCATCCCAACGGTGATCCTGATGTGCGACGCGTAAGCGGAAAAACAAATACGATCCCACTTCCTTCCGCTATTTCAAAGAAGTTCAGTTCGATGGTAATGTTTTTGTACTGTTCAAGCGTCAGCTCCTGTTTTAAACGTAAAACAATTGATTGGGCTGCTATCGAACCAAATAGTTATATGCAAATAGTTACAGTTAACCTTCTCTCCTGTACAACCGTGGAAAAAGATGTGAACATGGCATTCCAGCATTAAGCAAGCCTTTGGAATGTAAATTAATCCGATATCGTTCATCGCAATTTCTCCAGTAATTCCTTTGAAGAATTCGGATTGATCGAAATTCTGTAGTTGGCTAAAAGGACCTATTGTGTACACAAAATTGATAAATATGCCTATAAAAAATGCAGTATTGAAAACGGGATTTAGCAATAAAGTCTACCAAGGTACCAAGTTTGGAAAGCCGAGGCTTTTTGTCGAAGAAAAACCGGAACATTTCTTGCTTCCCGTCATAATAGCATTGTCCTCGATAGCTCCGTATTTCTCTGCCTGCGTAGCAACGACCTATTGGCTGTATATAAGAACGAAGTAAAAAAGTCTTTCCGTAATTAGTTAGAGTCGAGTAAGCAACTGGAGTTTTTCACGGTCGACAGGTTCCAAAAGAATAGGGGTTAAGGTTAAGGCATATCCAAATTATTTGAATTTGGCTTTGATGAATGGGTAAACATTGTAAAAATTCGAAATGAATTTTCGAAACAATATATTCACATACATCATAGCGCATAGCTAATACTGAATTTACATATAAGTTAAGTACTCACGTAGTCATGGTTTACAAATTGGACTTTGGTGTACAATTGTAAAGGCGAATGGAGATGAGGCTCGTAGATATTGACCATTCCGAACCGTTGATCTACACATTAGTTTGTGCAAGTGCAAATAACCCAAAATACATTGTGCACTTTAGAATTTAACTGCGAATCGCAAACTTAAAACACTTTTTTTTGCATACCAATGCTGTGAAATTCATCTGCTGTTCCAGCCCATATAAAAACTTTTTGATGAGCAAGGTTCGTAAGTCTATCAATTAAACCTTGTTTCTGATATTTCCGCAATGCCCGAATTGACGCGTGAATTCCCACACCGGGGGGATCTGTCAGCCATGATAGCTGTGACTTATTCGAAGCTCCCATGTACTCATAATAAACTACAAGTAATTTTCATTTCATTTCATAAAATTTTCTCAAAATTTGAGATACCTGCTCAAGAAATACTTCTTCGGTATTATTAAACAATTGTTTACACTCACCGCCTGCAAAAATCCCAACTCCTGAAAATAATTTGGAATGAGCAATATGGAGGATATGCGCAAAGCTTGCACCAGACGAGTGGCCGGATATTGTTAGAGGATGACTGCTGGTTCTGAATAGGTCTGCATCTTAAGAAAATTAGTGGAATTTGAAATTTTATAAGTTGTAAGAAATTTTAGTCATTTTATTTAAGCAATAAAAATACTATCTGTAACTATATATAACTGCTTATACGTAACTTACTCAGTTTCAAACTCGTAGAAACGTTTTTAACATTGTATTTGTATCCGCTTACACATTGTCTTGAAATAATTGCTATTAGAGTAAGAGAACAGATTATCTCAAAAATGCGTTTGTACATTGTCAATAGTAGAAACTAGAAACAAGAAAAATGTATTATTTAGGAATCACTAGCGTTATTAAATTCTGGATGACTATCTCTTAACAGCAAAATTGACGGAGTTGTCGACGAATAGTATTTGTCATTATATGCAGTACTTAAGAGGGTATGGAACAAAACAGACGTTGAATTAATTCAGCCATTAGCAAAATATTTCGAGCTAAGTATAAATTATAGCTAAGCTTCTCCCTTGAAACCATATAATAATAGGCATTTTCTTATATGAATAGCATTTATTTTATATTCACAATTGTCGGTCTGGAGCAGGTTTATGAAGTCTTGTTTCATCTATCTGTCGTGATTGTGATTGCAAGATATTCAAAAGTGTTAGTGGACTTACAGCCATCGACACTAATGATCGAAATCAAAAGAATCATGCATTATGCTGGTTTAGTTACTCGGTTGGAAAGTGCGTGAATGTTATCTGCAGATTTTATCATATAATTTTACAAATTTTAGAGACGTAAGGCTCTCGATATGTATTCGAATGAACGACTTACAGCACGGCAAATTGTTCAAATTAGTCTATAACGGAATAAATATACCATGCGAGTATTGCAACTTTACAATAGCTTTAAATTTAACTTTATGTTTGATACATTACAATTAAAATTATTGAATGGCACACGAAATGGTATTGGCTCAAATTGAACTTCCAATTTCAACCGTTTATTCTTGAAAATTATTTAAACAAATAATAAATTATAAAATTCATGCAGTTTAAAGTGTCATCGTTTGATCAAAAAGTTTATCTCTTCACCAGTTTACGTTTCTGACACTACTAGCAAAATATTAGGTACCTATTGTAATTACAAAGATTACATCTACGCCTGACGCCTGATTAGAAATACATTGGAAAGCGAGCGGATAGTATGGCCTTTATTCATCTCAAATTAGTACTTACTTTGTCATCTAAAAATGTACTACAAATGCCTTGAATATTTAATTTCCGGTTATTCGCCGAATGATTCGTCGCATTACTTGGACTTGGTTCCCGTGGTTGGTAGCTAAATTAAATAGTAAAAGGTGAGCAACTTATTTTTAGGTACTTACGCTCGTTTTGATAGAAATATGCAAACATTTTAATTTGAAAGCTAATGCAATTCATTATTTATTACCATATTTTGAGCCAGTCCAACCCAAGAAGTCCCAACATCCTAAAGGCGATATAGGCGTGAGACGTGCGATCGGGAATACAAAGATTATACGACTTCCTTCCGCGATTCCGAAAAAATCTGTTTGTATAATATCCTTCTTATGATCTTCCAGTGACCACACCTGAGACACCATTAAAGTTTCTTTTTTCAATTCGATGAGAAGCTCGCATATTCAGATTCAGACTAAATTTCACCTGTTCCGTGCACTCATGGAAGTAAATATGAATGTGACATTCATGTGCTAAACAAGTCTTCGGTATATACAGGAGTCCAACATCATTCATTGCTATTTCTCCAGACATTCCAGCAAAGAATTCTGATTGATCGAATTCTTGAAGTTGGTTGAATGGACCTACGATTTATAGCAAATAAAATTTGGCTAAATTATTGGTAGCCCAAAAACGAATACCTATTTATAAATACTAGGTATGTATTTTAATTGATACTAAATATTTATAAAATACCATTTTTATAAATCTTGGGTTCCCTGTCGAAGAAAAACCGGAACATTTCTCGCTTGCCATCAAAATGACACTGAGCTTTGTAGCTTTTGGCTTCTTTCTCGCAGTGACCCACTGGCTATTATTGATTAGCAAAATTTTACAAAAAAGCCAAAAGTAAAAGTCGGAACTAAGTATAATACACTAATATAAATGGTTTACACATACGTACAAAGTCATGGTCCGCAAACTGTACTTTGGTATAAATTTGAAAAGGAGACTTTAAGAATGGTTCATAAATGTTAACCATACCAAGACGTTGATCTGTAAAAGTGTGAAAAGCAGATGTCATATCGAAATTAGGGAGTAAATTGACATGCCGAGTAATTTTCAATTTAACTTTGTTGTTTACCAATATCATGAAACTCATCTTCGGTTCCTGCCCATATGAAAACCTTTTGACCAGCAAGGTGCTGGGGCTGGTCAACTAGACCAAGTTTTCGGTATTTGTGGAATGCAATGAGCGAATTGTTAACTCCGACGCCAGGCGGGTCTTGCAGCCAGGGCTTTGGAAATGCCGGAGCTCCGTTATACTCATAATACACTAGGTATCATACACTATGATCAAATTTTTCTTGTAACTTAAATACAAAATATTGTTTTATCATATATACGGACATCCGGCAAAAATCCCAACTCCTGAGAACAGTCTGGAATGTGCAATATGGAGGATATGTGCAAAGCTTGCGCCAGACGAATAGCCCGACAGCGTTATGGGCTCAGTTGACTTTAATTTTTCTATTAAATTTTTAGTTTGATTTAATTATAAATTATCGAGCATTCAGTTGGGTTGGATTTAAAATAATAAAGATGTGTATCTGATTCCGGAAATAAACTTACTCAGCCTCAAAATTCCGGAATCACTTTTTTGGTGACCAGTTACGACTGGGCTTGTAAAAATTACTTTCGCTACAATCCAACTGATAAACCCGAAATAAACGGCTGCCCACATTTTTCTAAAGATTATTGCCCACTCAATTACTATTATACACCACTGTTCCGTGAGGCAGTGTGTTTATAACAGCAATAAATTTTAAGTTCAGCAAGAGTAGAAGCAAATTATTTCTCAAGAGCGTGGATCTGTACAGAATGGGATTAATTCACATGAAGATGGTCAGTTTTCCATGATACATATCTGCAAGTACATATAATATTGCACTGTTTTTATATGGAAATATACGTCTAATCATTTTACAGCTTACAGATATTTGCAATAGGAGTTTAATGTACATTTTACAGTTCCATATATATTGTATAATAATCCATATTCATTCAGTGTCTTAAAGCTATCAAGGCTGGATGATGCAATTCTAAATGCCAATTTAATCTTAAAGTACTGTTCAAATGAGTAGCAGATACCAAGTACGCACTTGCAAAAGAAATAGCCCTGGCGGTATTACCAGTAATTCAACACAAACTTATGCCTAATTGGACAAATATACAATATTATGAGACTTAACTAAAAATAAATTTAAAAAAAACACATTTCTAATCAACTTGCAATTGAAATTATGAAAATTGATGAATTATGGCCAGAAACTCTTTACGTTAGAAGCCTGTGTAATGAAAATTAACCCGTTAATATCCCCTATTGTGATCAAACTCAATATAATTCCTGGATTTACATTGGAAAATTACTGCTATGAATCAATTAATTAGTACGAACTTAAGATCCTGGTTTATAGTATAGAATATGCATATGCATCCAGCGCAATAGTTAAATCACAAAACGCACAGTAGATTCAATTCAGCACGCTACTCTTTGTTAATTTCTAAATAACTTTGCATTAGGAATTTGCCGGATTCGACGGTCGAATAGATAAGGTTATCAGTTATCATATCACCTAATATGTAGGTAATCACAATCATTTTTTAATGACACATGTGATATTGAATCACATATTAGAGCCTGTTTTTAGATCGACGTTGGAATTGTTTCAGGAGCAGGAATTCAGATAATAATTTAGAGCATTCCGGTCGCGACAAGACGCGCGCCATTAAAATTAAAATTATTATCGTAGGCACAATGAAACTTTACATTTTGTTGATCTCATTTGCTCTGTTCTCAGGTTCAGGTTATGGATTCAATACGAGTAAGTCGCTTTTAAAATTTGGGTTTATATTTTTATGCAACTCTAATACAAAATTTCACACTGTTGAAACATTACACAATATTGTCACATGCATATTACAACTAAATCCCTTAAGTTTTATTTAATTTCTTCCAGGTTCCGTTTTCGAGCACTTTATAGAGGCCTTGGATTCAATAGATGCTGAATCATTTATGCAGAGATACACTGAAAAAACCAATACTCGGAATACGGTACAATCTCTTATCTACAATGGCGCTATCCGAATTATCAGTTTAATGGAATTAGCTGAACCCGAAGCGAAGGAAGCAATATTCCCAGTTTACATCAAAATGTGGAATAAATTAGCGAGGATCTTGCGACCCTTATCAATTGAGTCCATCAAGATATTCGACGCCGTAATTGAAACCATTTGGAAAGTCCGAGCATCACAAAAGCTTCAGCAGCCGGATCTGAACTTTGTAGAAATATTTAGCTCCATTTTTATTAAGCTTACCGATGAAGTAGAGATCTCGATAGAATTACTCGAAGCTTTTGTAGATTGTGAAGTTGATTTGATTGCAGTCAATGACTTCGTATTGGACTATTTGGACGAAATTGCTGAGGATTTTCCAAAATTTAAAATAGTTTTAAATGAATACTACGATATTGTATATGATCTCCTTCAATACTATCCAGTAGCTGAGATAGAGGTTTACAGTATGGCAAATATTTTATTTCTAGCTGCCGTGGCTCATTAAAGGTTTGTGAAAAATAAAAATGCTGTTCAAAAAATATCTGTTCATTAGAGGTTATCGAATCTTTATGGGAATGTGCGGCTGCTCATATAGGGCACTATACTACTGTAGTGTCAACTTTATTTTCGTAGGTATTCGTGATTCGTTTCATGACATGATTCGCTACAATTCGGTGATATTCATTTTCATTTAAATCACTTCGCAGAATTCGGTATTCGCTCAGTCCTAATCCCTAACGAAGGGGGGGGGGTGCATTAAAGATTATGTATGACAAATTTATTGTGAATTGGTAAATAAATACAGTGACGATTTTTACAAAATATCAGCAAAGTAGTATTGGTATTCCCATCAGCCAAGTTGGGGCATACTGGTATTTCTTGCATCCCTGTAGTGTACTGTAAAGCGCGAAATCATTGAATGCACGCGGGTATTGCAATAGTGCAGAAGAATAAACAAGACGCATTCTTGCAAACAAATACACGTACTTTTTGGGTGTTTGTGTGCGTAGTTTCGTCGATTCTTCTGTCATCTCAACTTTGATTTGTGTCATTCATCATTTTATCATTGACATCTCTACTTCTTCTGCTTTGACAGGTGCCAGGTGTTTTGTAATCATGAGCGCTATAACTGTGGAGGATGGCGGGGACCCTCCGGTTTTACTCTACACCGAGGCCGGATTAGCTCCTGTGTTTTCCCTACTGACTGCCACGACACTAAAACCCGGGCCATTGTATCGGCCAGTCAAACAGTATACGGATCTTAGATTTGCTATTGAGGTAAGGGAAAGATTACTGAACTGATTGCTGTATAATTTGTAACAAATTTTGAACTATTGGCCAAACTGCAAATATTATTCTTTATAAGTAAATGTCAAATGTGATATGGTGTACATGGTATCTCTGCCGGACACTTCACACTTGAGTAAATATGGCAAAGAAAAAAGAAATGATGAAACCAATTTTTATGTTATTTCGTAATAGACGGCTGGAGGAAGAATACATCAAAATCCGCTTGTGGAACCTGACTACAATATCACTCTTGTGTTTTTGTCAGAAGATCATACGATGAACGAGATGAAAATGGATCAACTTCGAGTAACACTAGCAAATGATGAACGCCGGATTTATAAGGATTTTTTTCATGAGAATTACATCTGGGATATGGTTCGAAGTCACGTAATGCCTGATTTAAACTTGTACAGGTAAACAAGCTAGATTCTAAGCTTTAATAAAAACCTGTTCAATTTTTTTGATGTGTAATCTCAATCTACCCGTATTCTTCAGAATTGGAAAATCACTCTTTCAAGAATATGACGCGAATTCCATTCTTTCTGGTAAACTCAAATGGTCGGACCTCAAGTTCCGTCAAGATGACCGAATTTCACAGAACGATCCCAGATTTCCTGAAACTAGAATTGCTCCGGCGCGTGGTGGTAAAAAATCACATAGTAGCAGCGATGATGATGCTCAGAGTGAGTCAAGTTCAAAGTCTTCAGGTAGCAAGTTTTTTAGCGTTGACACGAGTCCCGCGCACTCAAAGGAAGTAATGGATAACTCAGCTGAGACGAGGCCTCTTGAATCTCCTTTATCGGAACCAATTCGCGAAGGAGTAATTTCAAATATTCAAATGGAGAAATATGGTAAAGGGCACAATGAGGAAGGCGACCATCCGCGTAAGCCCTCTGGCACCCATCAAGCGCATAAGTCATCACCTGCTGCATCATATGCCAAATCTTTCGCTTCAAATTCGCCTTTGAAATCATCTATTACTACAAATTCGAAAACGTTTCTGCCTGCAACAAAATCAGTTTCAATTCCGTCATCTTCAGCTCCGCAACACCCTTCAACTCCGCCACCTTCAGCTAAGAAACAGCCTTCAATTCCACCATCTTCAGCTAAGAAACTTTCTTCAATTTCGTCAACTTCAGCTAAGAAAGACCCTTCAATTCCGTCTATCTCCGCTACAAATCCTGCTTCAATTCCGTCTCCCTCTGCTGCAAAGCCTGTTGCAAACCCGACTGCAGGAATGCCCGTTGCTACGAATCTGCATGTAGCGACACCGGAGAATCAAATTCTTGGAGCCGAGGAACCTCTAAGTACCCCCAGTAAGGCTGGACGAAGATTTTTCAGGTTTGGGCGGCATAAAGAATCAGCTGTGGCTGTTGGTGTACCTGAGAAGGACAACACTAAACCTACGGAAGAACAAGAAATCACAAGAAAAGGATTTTTTAAGAAACCCGCATTGGTCTCGATCTCGAAGCCATCAGATCACAAGCTTTCCGTACCAATGCGTAACCCGGCTTCCGTTACTGTGCCTGCTTCCCCTACCCCTGCGAAGACACCAATCGATTCCAAGAGGAAGAGTAACACCAAGACTGATTCTGAATCTAAAGAGAAGGAGGCTTTGACGAAGCGTTGGGTTAGTGAAGCTTCTTCGAGGTTAGTTGAATCAGGTGAACCAGCTGGTTCAGACTTTGAAATCTATTCTGAGTCTGAAGATGAGGTTCAGCATCGATCCGTCTCGATGTCTCCAGTGAGCTCACCAAAGAAACGAAAGACTGTGCAACCAGAAGTTGTAGTGAAAAGTCCGAAGCAAAATTCAGAGCAAGACCGTCGAGCTCCTGTTCAAGCTTCGCGGACCACCCACGGGCGGTCAACAGCCGTTCAACCTGACCGTCTGCAAGATGGCCCAGGTTCTAGTCGACAGATAACTCGTGAAGTGGCATCTTCCAGTAGGCAGACTACTCATGATCATGAACCTTCCAGTCGTACAGTCAATGTTGTTCAGAAAAACTGGGAAGTTGTTGTTCCGGTATCAGCTTTTTCAGATGACAGTGACGACGACCATCGAGCTTCGACATCACGGGCCTCCAGTACTCAAAGAAGGTATGCCTACTTGCAATTTTTTTTTCTTTATTTCTGTCCAAAAGTGGTGTTTTATGAAGGTTCTGATTTGAAATATGCAAATAACTAATAAACACATTTGGACTTTGCTTACAGCCGCTATGGAGGGCCAAAATTATTTTTCACGCAACAAGAAAAACAGAAAATGCTCGACTGGGTATGCAAGAGAGGAGATCATGACCGGATAATGTCACAGGATTTGTACATTGAGATGGAAGAAGCGAAAGTAAGTACTGCTTATCTCCTAGTTTCGCGTTACTGGTTACTGTATGCATCTAACACTTACTTGGCACGAATCAAAGTGAGACAACTATCAATTTGAATGCGTTCTATTGCTATGTAGCATTTGCGTACTAGCGTTTAGTTCTCCAACTCAAACAATAGACACAATACCACTTGTCTATCAGTCAAATAAATATGATTACCTATTAGCCTAAGACCACTACATTTACCTACCTTCGTATATTTGGATTTATAGATCTGTCCCGGAAGAACCCACCACTCATTGAGTAATAGCTTCCGGAAGTACATTGTTACCCGCCTGGATACTTTCAAAATTGGAGAGAAAGATAAAAAGTTGCTTCATCGTCGTCTCAGTCGAAAGTAAGAGCTAAACATCCACTACAAGTGTCTTTAGGCTTTTATAATTAATTTATCCATCTTTTCCATTCGTATAAAGTATTTATAATACAAGTGTGGTTTAAAAATCTTAATACGCTTGCTGCTGGTAGTACAGGTGCAATGTTAGAATAATAATTAAATACAAATACAATTAGCAATATTTAACGAAAGTATGCCTCAGAATAAACTTGTATGGAACATCTAAAACTAGACCATAATATTCAAGTGCGCGACCTTATTATGACACAAATATTTCTGGTGTACCATTTACTATAAAAGATAACTTATTGGAATCCTGATAAAAAATACCAATGATACGCTATCCAATTTAAGTCCCGGAGAATTACGCGCTTAAATCCATGGGAAATCAGAGACATTGCGCAAGCGTCTAAGAATCATTTAGGATTTTAGTAGGCATACGATTTTGAGATGCTAAGACAATATTTAGGCAGCGTATTTCCATTTCGAAGTCGAATTAGAGATCGGTCACTCACTCAAAGCAAAGTAGCTTAGCACTTAGCTTTAGTGGCCACTTCGAGCTGACTGAAATCAATTTCAACACCATGCTCCCTCAACTGCGACAGTGCAGCAAAAAATGCGGTCAAAGCATCCTGGTCAGCTTTTCTACCCAAACTAGTTTTAAAACCTGAAGAAAGTACCATCTTGTCACGGCCAATTTCTGTAAGAATCACCCTTGGCCCTACCTCCAAGATCACGGCGTTATCGTTATCAGGAACTTGCTCAAATGCTTCGTGAAAATATACAGGTGACTCGAGATTATTAGTGATGTATTCTGCAGAAAATTCTTTTCCTCCCCTGGAAGACGTCACCCACTTTTCTGATCTTTCTCGAACTCTGTGACCCAGAATTCGTACCAGTTCCGGTTTCAAGCATGAAACCGCTGGTGATATGTACTTCGTGTGAAAAGCATAGCCGCACACACCCACAACGTGTACCACGTAACCTTCATTTTTCAAATCTTCTTGAAAACCCTGCATTACTTTAGTTGGGCCAGCAATGAGGACGCTATTTGCACTGTTATGACATGCAGGGTAAACTCCTAGTGGGCAACGTCGCGTAGCCTCATCCCACGACAGATTCACGGCGATCATATTTCCAAGTCCACACTCTGTTGACAAAATGGCTTCTCCACGAAAATATGCGACCAGCAAAGCTTCTTTTCTGGACAGGCATCCATCCAAATAGGCGCAGGCCAATTCTCCTAAGGAATATCCAATATAGCCGTCCACTGATAAACCAATTTCCAGAAGGACATCCAGCATCGCAATCTATGCAAATACAACCCAATCCTCAGATTTATAAAGCAAATACACATTTGAATTACAAATTTCGAAACTCGATTTAGAATATTTTTCTTACTTGAATAGCCACAACGGAAACGAAGACGTTTTTAACGTTCCGAAATTCAGTCCCAGATTTGTTCTGTAGGACTGACATGAGATCAAACTTAACACTTGCACTCAAGCATCCAGCCGAGCATGACAACGAGCGTTGAATTGGTTCTAGCTGAAGCAGGCTACCAATCCCAGCATCATCGACGATTCCATGAAACACAATCCAAAGGGTTCGAGTTTTCTTGTGGGTCTTTGGAATTTTAAGAATTAGTAAATTAGTTAGTTTTTGGACGTGTTAACCGAAACTCAATTCACGAAACCGGCGTTCTAAATAGAATGTGTATTGGAGACTTACTTTGGGTTCCAGTAAAGTGCCTTCATTCGCCATTGTTTTAATCGACGGAGACGGCGGTATATTTGGTCTTCCGAAATTATACTTTCTATACAAAAATATGTTCAAACTTCGTATGTTTACGCAGAAGGTATTACAGTATTACAGTACAATACAGGTAAGCAACTAATGTCCTCGCGTTTCCTAATTATGTGTTAGATTATCATTTATCATCGACCATACTGCATAGGCATTAGTGAAGACTAATGATAACGACTTCGAATTAGAAATACCTATCTGTCATGGCCACACCACATGGAGCTAACATTACAGTTGCCTTACTCCTACACTCCTACTACGTTGGTATTTACCTTAAGATTAGTTTAGTTCCCAATGCCAATCCTAATGAACTGAACGTCTACTACGTATTCAATCAATATTCGTTTTTTGGTTTTGTTGCTTCATGTGTGTGTGTACGTACACTGAATGATAGTGAGGTGAAGATAGAAAAGGTAACATTTCAAGCTTTTAGTGAAATCAAGTAGAATAAGAAAAATATAAATTGATATCGACGGAATTTTAAATTGTCGCAAGACAGCGCACATAATTACTCCATCTGCTAGTCATGGAATTAATTTTGCAAGAAACAAAACGCGGGAGCAGCTCGCTAGCACAATCTTCTAAGAACCAAGAACAGCTTGAAAAAACATCTGCATCGTTCGCACTATTAGTTTTATTTTTAAAATAAATAAATTAACTTAGGTATATTCGAATTCATCACTATTCACATATCACGATCCACTTTAGTCTTATCCTTATCGACAATCACCTTTTCACCTGGAATTGGATGAGTCTGATTGTTGTTCACCTTCACTTTCTTCTGAATTTCGTTTCTACTTTCCTCCACGTTCATTTTGATACCATCATCTTTCGATCCAGATTGCAAATTGTCTTTTACCATTGCTTCTGGTTTAGGTTTTGCTTCTTCTTTCGGTTTCAAGTCCTGAGTTTGGTCTCTGTTAGCATCCTTGACGTGTCCGAGTTCTTCTTTCGGTACTACGAAATTCTCCACTTTTCGGGTGTCTTCAGCTTTTACCTTAGGCTTGATTGGTTTTTCAGCTGGCTCACTTAAACGATCTGCTTTATGGTTATCTTCAGGCAACCCTTTTTGATTTTCGTGGTCTTTGACTACGACTACAGCTGGTTTCATAGCGTCCACATTAATCTTCGTAAACGTCTTAACATTTTTAGCAGCATCGGCATTTATATTTTCAGCATCAGCATTAAGTTTGTGGATGCCTTCTTCTTTTACATTATTCTTCGTTTCAAGTACTGTGTCTACATTTTTTTCTGGAATAGGGGGAAACTCTTTTGCTCTTTCGGGTTGCTCTTTGTGAGCAGGAGGATCTGCAACTTTCGCTAAATGTTTAGTTTTAGCTTTTCCATCAACGTGCTTGTGACCACGATCATTGTCGTCGATATTACTTTCGTGTTCGGATTTTCTCTTATTTGGGGCTTCAACCACAGGCTCAATAATCACAGGTTTTGCCCCTTCTTTTATCGTCCGGAATTTCATCATTTCGATGATCGTCTTTGGGTTTATCTTTAGCACCGTTCTTGTTCTCATGAACGATTACTTGTTCACGCTCAGGTACGTCAACCGCTACGTCAGCAGTTTTCAATTTCACTACTGGCACTGGCTCAATGGGCTTCGGCGATGACGGCTTGTGATGCTCTTCATACTGCTTCTTGTGATCGTTCGCATGAACTTGCAACTGTTCAAGAATTGATTTTTGCTCCTCGATAAGTTTCTTCTGTTCTTCCTGTTGTTGCTTGAGGGATTCTAAAAATTCCTGAGGGACGATTGGAGGTACGGGTACGGGACCATCCTTGTTTACCGGAACGGGGTTCTCCAAATTAGGTTTCTCTTTAAACACATCACCTTTCTCCGATGTTGCTCTCAAAATTTGGAGCTCCACTTGATTCAGATCACCTATTGAATCAGAAACCGTTGGTAACATTTATTTTTGATCTATTTGCCAAATCATATTCTCATCTATTAACATAAATGTGAGCCTATCATTTTTTTATATCCGTTCTCTTCTTCACCTGCATGCCGATACTCTAATTCGAGCGACTTATGTCCAGTTTCAGCCTTCTCTACTTCATAGAGCGTCACGTACGTCGTCAAACAGAGAATCACGAGTCCAACTGATAGCAGGAACTAAAATGTTCAATTCAATTTCAATGTGCCCAGCCAAAACTGCTAGTAACAACTAGTAGCCAGGGATACGTTTCGTTTATCAGATACGAGTTCCACAAGCTTATCACTGTTCTCACTCACCTTTGCCATAAGTCTTTCCGTCGTAGCCTTTCCTTCAGTGACCTTGATGAACAGTATACTCGGGAAAATTATGCAGACAAGGGCACCCGCTGTGGATCCAACGAGCCCAAGCACCAACTCAATATTCGGAATGATGAGCCCGATTACCAGCGTCACCCCAACAATTCCCACTGTCAGTAATCGCACCGTCTGATCGGGCATGTGAGTCTCTTGAAGGGGATGAGCGTGAGGGCTCTGAATACGAGACATTACGATTACGATATTAGGAAATTAATACATTACGCGGATCCTAAAATGAGTTCGACAATTTAAGCTTGATCTAAATCAACTCACACCACGAAATAAAAGGGAGTAGAGACTGGCCCTGGCATGGGAAGACACATAATGGAAAGCTGAATACAATTGACATCACAAATCCACATTTGATCATGTCTGTGCTCCAGGATGAATTCAGGTTGAGAAGTATGTTGCCTGAATGTGAGAAAAAAGACTAACTAAAAACTTCAAAACAAGGAAAACGAATTAAATAACAAAGTCTTACCACTAGTCCCGCCAATTGCAATATAGCCGAAGAATCCGACCAAGATATAGAACAGCGTACATATATTCACGGCCCGACCCACTATTGAATTCATTTTCTGGAGAGACTGTTCTGGTAATGATTCGTATATACTGAAGATTTGACTGGAAATAGACAACAAGGCTTTAAAAATCAGGTATTTGGTCAAATTAATAAAATCGAGCCGCTTTAGAGTATTTCGATATCCTTACGTCTGGCAAGACAAGGCCATGGCAATGATTGGAATGCACTGCAGAACTCCAGCTGGACGCCAGAGCTCAATGCTTTCGTACTCGGGGGTTGCACCTTCTGTAAGAATCTATTCAAAGCGCGATGCCAAATTTAAAATCTAATCCAACAAAAATTTTAAAAAATTGAGTCTGTTTGCATTACAAATGACAAACCTTGAGGACTAGAACACCATAGAATAGGAATGACGCTGTAGACACGGAACTGAGGCTTTCTATGTCTCTCAACAAAGCCAATGGTAAAGCTACGAACAAAGCCAGGGCTGTCAAAAATAAAAATTTAGTAAAAATAAAATATAGAATACCTATGATAAACCGCGCATATTATAATCTCATTTCGTGTTACCACTCATGACGACACTTCGCAGCCCACCGTTGTTTTCAATGTTGAATACACTGGCCACAATCTGCGGACCAAGGTCGCCCATAACCACTAGAAAGGCTACCAGTGTACCCAAAAGAAATCCGATCATACTGATCTCCACAATAAACTTCCCGCCGCGGCCCAGGGTATGATATGCTGCGTGGTAAATAAATTGATTTCATAATTAACACATACCTGCGTCTGGATAAAATCTAGAGAAAATAGAGTGTTTTTTCTTACCTAATAGTTCATAGGTTCGCCTTCGAGTCAGAATACTTGACTTAAGAAGAAAATAGCACACTGTACGCGTTATGAGTGCGCTTGCGACCAGCATCAATGATGCCAGAATAACGCCACACTGAAATAGAAGTCATACGTAACACTACACTCAATACCAAAAACCCAAACAAGGATAAAGTATTCTATGCCTTAGGAATGCTACCTGTTTGAAGCAGAAAGGCATCGCCAGTACGCTGACCCCGACAATGCTGTTTGCCAAAGTGACAACGGGTGAATGCAATGTGCCTCCCATCTCGTGCGTCAGATCTAAAATGC
>VNWX01000528.1:0-20978 GCA_009869905.1 Ceratophysella communis | reverse complement strand
TGGCCCTGCCACACGTGCATTCTCATACTTAAAGCTTTATGGACATTAATTATTCCATAACACTATACGCCATACTTCAAGTGCAAACGATTATACGAGCAGTTCCGGCAGTACTTAAGTCCTAATAATCCACAACAAAGTGTTGGAGGAATCAGAACATATATTAACTTTATTATTCTAGTTTCGAGGGTACGGCTTACAATTTGCGACCAAAAACATGAATCGGCCTTAAATACTCAATACAGTGATAAGTAACCTGTTTTATAGCTGAGAAGTTGCCTAAAGAACTTCGGGATGATAAAGTCTGAACTATCAAGTGTCCAGAATGCTTTAAATTAAAAGGTCTCGCCATAAACTGCAAGGTTCACCCGTGCCCGATCTAAAAATATTACTATCTTTTGCAAATATAACGCTACACGAGACGACACGAAAACAAATACACAGACTATGAGGTAAGTACTGTAATCTACAAACAGTCAAAACCTTCTTTTCATTTCGCACACTTTACTGCTTACCAAGAGTTAGCTATTTATCAGCAATCGTTTTGACACACATTTCCGCATTTCCGTCGCGTCTACACAGCCTTTCAGTGTGTGCAATATGCCCCAGGGATTGGAATGAAACTGGCGTTGGCGTTCTGACTTTACATACATTTCTGATTTACAGTTCTTTTTTATATTTCATTTCATTCCAGATATAAGCTATTGACATGTATCAAACACAAACTACAAACTAACATCACAGCAGTGCTAACAAGAATCTAAATACTGATTAACTTGCTCACAGCATGCCATCTACGCGTGAAGATTTTGCATGATCCCAAGTCGTGCAACGTGCAAAGTTCCATGGTTCTCGACTACAGGAAAAGTTAAACTAATTGAATTAGAAATTAATGAAGATCAAACGCTAGGCTACACCACAAAGTGGGAAGATGCCTGGCAAGACCAGCAGCGTTTGCAATTACTGGTCACATCCCACATAAATAGAACCACGAGCCCATAACAAGGCAACCTCAAACACACGGGAGAACAGACAGGTGACACGAGCCAGTCGTCGATGTTAATTAAATTTTCACCCAACTAAACAGCCCTGCCCTGGTGTGTCCAGTGTTTGAGAGAGTCTCAGGTCTAAATAATTTAGTTATTCCACGTCATTCACTTTTGAGCCTATTTTGGATTTAGAGATAGCATGACTAGTAGCAAGGAACCCATAAATGGATGCTAATAAATTCTGCATTAATTTGCGTGTAACTAGGATAACCAAAGGATACGATTTAGGTTAGGATCCGCTTATTCTCAGTTGTGAAATTAATTCTGTGCCGAAGGTTATCTCGGTTAAAAATTAGTTAGTAGTTGAAAAAGTTTTGCAGCACAGGTTTGTGTATTCAAACAGCATAATCAGCTAACCTCACCTCGTTTTCTGCGCGCCGCAAAGCATGAAATTCATTCCGCGAACAATCTTACATCCTACGCTACGGAGTGGATGAGAGCATGGTAGAAGAACAGGAGCATAGTCACGGCCATTATTGAACCTAGGGCATTTTCGGAAAATTAAGACGTTACGATTTGTAGTAATAGAGTGAACAAGAACAAGAGCAAGGTAAACCTGCTGAATTTAAATAGCTTAATTAAGAAACTAGGAAATGAATCCAACGCTCTCGGCTGTCTGCACAGGCCCGGACAACCGCTGATATTTTGGTGACGAAGGACGAGGCGTTTAAAGTTTAAATTTAAATAAAGCGATGCGATACGTCTTCCCGAGCATGAATCCTAACGTATTTACGTTGGTACCTATTAACTATGTGTCATTTCCCTTTAAATTTAAACCTAAGCACTACGTGGTACAAAACGAAATTATCAAAACTGACCAGTTTTCCGGAAATGCGAAATCATAAATCATGTTCAAACCACTAAAGTAAGTACCCGTTAGACCTTGTCACTGTCACGTCACAACACTGGTGTAAAACTGAAGATGAGCGCAGTTCTATTATTAGCTTTGGTTATCATCATGGATTACATGATAATATCGCCGAATAATGAGAACTGGTTTTTAATTTTTAAATCCTTAGTTAGTTAAGTACTTAAAGTCCTCTTTTAAGTACTTAACTATTATATACTTAAAAGATTTAGCACACTTTGAGTGTATGTTCTAATTATCAATCCGATATCTTTACGGAGAAGACGCTTAAAATTAAACTGCGTTACCATTTTCGCTCGCCAATGCACTTTCTGCCGTTGCTGTAAAGTGCTTAAGTCGACTAGGATTCAAGAATTCAATTGCGATATGTCATTCTGTGCCCTGGTTCACGATGGCTGATCCCATGCTCAACGATGCACAAATTATGCCTTTCATCTTCTCCCTTCAGATCATTGATTTTGAGAAAAATGAGCCGAGCTCAGCAGCACCTTAGAAACAGGAACACCGACGAGGCTTGTGCTACAAGAGCTATTCCAATTTGAGCGTCTCCCTTCAGTTGCCTATCCTACTGCCCACTGCCAAGCGCCTAGAAATGTTTATCAATCCACAATAAAACCTAGCTGAACGCTTTGAACAACCGTCATGTCCGCCTTCCACTGAGCCATGACTAAAAATAGCAAATGGAGTTCGACTTGACTGAATTCATTTGTACTCAAAATCCAAAGCTGTCACCAAGGAACTNGACTGAATTCATTTGTACTCAAAATCCAAAGCTGTCACCAAGGAACTCAAGAACATGGTAACGGGGTTATAATTTGCATATTCCGAAATAGGAACAGCCAGCCAGACCAGCAGATTTGCCCACAATTGCTAAACGGAACTACTATTGTCATCCCTCACAGACCTAAAATTATCAATAATTCAAGCCACATCTGCATAATCCGAAGTGCCAAACCCTACGCCTACACAGCACAAGTCGGCTCGTGAAACTTCTCATGCCGGGAGTCATTTACCAATAATTTAGAAGCAAAATACAACATACAACTATCACCGATCGATCCTATTTATTTTAAATCGGTCGGATTTAGATTACAACTCAATTGCATTCTTCAATAACTGGCTATCTCAATATCTGGCTTGTCTTTGACGTCATTTCTTTTCTTTTCTTCCAAACTAATTTTCCATTTTTCTGCGAAATCCAATTTTATGATCTGAGCTCCAAGAACTAAAACTGATAAAAGAGAGTCATTACTTCCATTAGGGCTACCTGACTCTGATACCTGTCAAACTGTTTGCTCTCGACAAAGAGAGGCATGAAGCCTGTAAAGTACTGAAGATAACCTATAACCTACATCACATACAACCAAATAAATGAAAAATTCAATCACGGCTTTCCGACCGACTTGAGCAAACAAAGCAGCCCAGCCAGGTAATCGTGTTTGATATTACTTGCTCCAATTCAATTTCGAACAAATTTCCTAAGCTCATAGTTGTAAAAAGAAGCTTAATAAAGAGATGAGACAATACAAGCAAGATTACGAAAGTAGGTTTGGACATGAAAACTCTGCTTTAATGAAACTGAAAGCTTATTCTGAGATAAGAGTAAAATTTCATTTCCAGCGTTGACAGCTAATTTATGAGCATCACGATACATGCAATAAAAGCAAGATAAATTAATATGCGTCGTGAAATGACACAAGTACCTACGGCTACAGTCCAGTTGCGGTGTTCTCAATAAGCCCAGAATAACATAAAATAAATAGCGTAGGCAACACTGCAAAGATTGCACTCGCAATAAATTATTTAGTGAGACATAGAAGTGTAAAATCGATACAATTCAGAGTAAGATTACATATCGATTCTCGATTTCGCTCTTTTTCGAATTCCCAGAAATAAACGGAGTTGTTGAAATCGAAAATAAAATTAGGTAATTTGCTAAACAGAGCAATCTTTCGACAAAGGCTAGAACCGGACGCGTTTGAGAAATCAAAAAAAAATTGGCTTACCCCAGAACGACGAGTTCTCCATACTTGACAGGAAGATGAGAATTGTCGGATGTGGAAGTAAACTACACCCGATCCATCAACCTGGCTTCCCTCTACTTTAGGATCGAATTGTCCCATGATTAGAGCAATGATGCCTTGATTCAGCAAGAACTTTGTTTCTAAGCCGTTTGTCACTTGTCTTTGTCACTGATCGATTACCATGAAAAGTCGGAATCGCGTAGTTTCACTCTAAAAAACAGCCAAGTTACATTTTCACTCCACAGAAAAGTTTATCTTGTAGAAGCGTCGCTTTTGTTTGCAACCAAGCGGTTGGCACGTCACAGGATTCCAATTCTTTTCTAGGAAGCCCAGACTTTGTCAGTGAAGCCGGGGGACAAGGAAAGGCGTGACAGAATTAATGCACATGAGAACCGGATGTCAGGTGTGTGATGCCCTCCTTCAGCGGTCTTAAATATTGGCAGTCACTCACATCACACTCGGTGTTCAATTTGCAACTATAAAAACGTGAATAATATGCAAATTCACACAAAAGACACAGAGAATTTTGAGCTGAAAATGTTGGGCGCAGATGTTTGGTATTGCTATTGAGTCAAGCAATGATAATTGGAAAGTTCAATTATGGATTTCCGGTCACAATATTATATTCGATGTAGCTTCATTTGTGCAAAACGCAGAACTGCATGGGATGGGTTGCTTGCTGGCAGGTGGTACAGACCGAATAAGTTGAGGCTCAAGTCAGTACTGTTCGTGACAAAAGGCCGTGGCACAATGGAAAACCTCGAGCTGACAGTTTCAGTTTCACTTGAGCTCCTTTTTCCTTGGCTGCTGGTTCCAGACAAGCCAGTAGTTTAGTGCAGGTGCCAGCTGTAGTTTTATAATACCCAGATCCGATTTCGACCAACTCCGTGACTCGGAGTCCTTCTCCTCTATAGCATGTAGGCCGCAAGCAAATGGCACGCTCCGCCTGTTGATTATTCAAATAAAACAAAACGAATGAATTATGGACTCCGATGTTTAAATATTCACAGCATAATAACCTATTAAACTGCCAGACGCCTATCGCCTATCAAAATATTTATTGGTGCATTTACCGTCAGGTCAGATAGGTTACAGTTACGATATAGGACCTACTAAGAAAGACAAGCTTTTGACAGTTAATTTACCTAACAATAAGCAAGCAATCAGCGATAAGCCACAACAGAAGTATACGCAACTTTCAATCCTACGAAATTTACCTAGCGCTGAATTTAGCGAATAACTTAAAGTTAAAACCTATACAGACACAGACAACATTCAATGTTATTTTAGGTGTGCGAAATTAATGCACCAGAGACAAAGTCGCTACTTAACTCTATGTCGTATTTCAAATTTCAAGTACAGATAAAGTCTAGAAATTCATGCTTCATGCACTTATTCCTGAATTGCAATTTGTAATCCTGGTTTTACCGACAAGTCAATAATTTAACAGACACCGGGACAGAAGAAACAGCAGGATTCTGCTGGACTGGAACTGGAGAAAATAAATTCGTCTTCTAAGCACGCAGCCAGCATCCAGCCAGTTCCAGTGGATTATCTTGGTCGAGCGAAGAACTGATCACCTGAGCGCAGCAGAGCAGGATATTGTATATTGTACTTTTGTCCTTGCGATTTGCAATAAAGGCTGAAGCTAACTTTTAAAAAAACTGATAACCTTAACCTTAGGCGTTTATGAGCTAAACCTAGTATTTATGAATTTCATGCCTTGATACAAGAATTAAATCAATATCGGTCTCAAGCTCAAGCTTGTCAATCTTAATGTGCTCGTTTTGGGAAAAAAGTAACAGAATTACATTCAGCTGTCATGCTCTAAAATAAATGCGATAAAAAGAACAACTAAGACTAAAGTATTTTTATACTGTTCATTTCATTGTAAGTACTTTCAAGCTGCGTATGTGCGTATGTGCTTTAATTAAAAGAAAAGTTTAAGTATCAACGATTAAATTAATTTATGCAACAATTAATTATCCCTTCACTTCACTGGGTTGGACAAGATGAAGGTTAAAAGGGGTTAACGCTGGAAACCTAAAACAAAGGCCGAAGTTACACTGACTTAGTCGAAGTTAACTAAATATTCGTTAATCGAAGATTAATACCGAACTGCCTGGCGTGCCGTCCTACATGGAATAGCATTTCAAATCGACAGCGAACATATAATCATAAATAATACATCCTCCATGACTGACTGTTTTGATTACAGTTACAGAAATAAAGTATGAATTTTGGATGTTCATCTTCATCGAATGTTAAAATACAATAAACAGCATAGGAGTGCTCACGGGGACAAATTTACTTGCCGCTGCGCTGCTGCCATTCAACCATATTGTTACGGATTTTTAAATTTAAACTCGATAGGAAAAAATAAAAACCTGAATCATTAGTTGGGTTGCTTGTTTGTTTACTATGTAAAAGCATTATTTACGAGCCAGGAATCAGACAGAGTATTTACTTTAATCGAAGGTCACTGTACGGAACGGATTAACTTTGTAAAAAACTATGCATCTTGCATGCATCGTTGAGTCTTACCACAAAATACACTCTGCTAATATCTGAAGCTGCTCTCTCGCAAGTAGTAAATCTTGTTCTGCGCAAATAACCATTGCTTCAAACGACGTTACGTGACAACAAGCTATTGTCTTAAGGGCTAATGAGCAGATTCTTTTGCTGATAGAATCATTGGTTGCCTCGAATTGACATTGCCATTACGCAAGAACAAAGAAAGAAAGTAAATTATTACTGGTAAGGTAGTGAAATTGAAGGTTAAGGTTAATCCGCGATTCAAGCATTTAGTCGCAATTCTGAATGTTAACTGAACCAATTAAAATTCGAAAGATCAATCTAAAGGCCAAGAAAATATTTACTTAAATATTATTGAATATAAATGAATATAAGCAGTCTTTCGTCATCACGAAGGGTGTGATATTAACCACACAGAAAAACGATTTGGATTTGGAATACATCACTGCGTGCATACACTGGTCGGTGCGTTTAATAATAGTGCGAAAGTAGTCAACAAGTAATAATTATTCATAGTCAGATACGTCAACGTCAACACAATATTTCAATGTCTTTGAAATTCACGTGCGCATATTAACTTTTGTGGTTTAACACAAGTAAGGACAAAGAGTTATGAGTCATTAAAGTTTACAGTCAATAACAGTTCGACTATTTGTAAGCGGAGCTCTGCTTGTAAACAAAATTTACCAGGCAAAAGAAACATTTTGCAGAGCCCTAAGAACTCCTTCATGAAAATATACGGTGCGTGCACCCGACCTACACCTTAAATATAACGCGTTTGACGATTCGAGAACTCAGCATAATACATACTCCAAATCTCAAGTATTCGTCATTTTAAAATGGCAAGGGTAAATAGTATACGGTATTAGGATGTAAACTTTAAATACCCAGACCTAGTAAGTATGCGAGTTAGCGTATGCGACCTAGTAAGTATTAGATATAATAACCACTGCTGTAATTTTTAAAAACAGTTTTACTGTCACATTGAAGGTGACTGAAACTGAAAGGGGGAAAGAATTGACATGAAAATCAATTAATGAAAACCGGAAAGAGTAGAGTTACCTACGCATTGGCATTATATACATATGTTAAATTTAACTATGCGCTGCCGTTGCACAATTAAAGTCATAAGTATAAGTGTCGTTACGTGATTCAAAAAAATTGGCGTTTGGCTGTTGGCATTAACCTTATTTGCTCTTGCTGACTGTAAGACGTAAGTCATATCATAAGTAGGTTAAATGCCAGCAGCGGCGGCCAACAGGCAAACGACAACGATTAAAGAGTCGTTTAATTATCAATTATCAATATTGCTAATTGCTATCCTCTGCTGTCTGCCCTCGAATTTCATTCTGATTTTAATTTATTAGTGTTTGGTTTGACGTGTCCCGTCTACCAGCAAATAAGCATGACACGTGAAGTCAGGTTACTTCATGATTAATCACTATTTCATAATTCGTAAATCGAAGTAAAGCTAATACTCTCTTGTGCAATTTTTTAAAGTCTATTATTCGTTACTAACAATTAGGTAACCTGTGTATATGCTAATTTTAAGTATATAGTGCTAATTATTACTTGAAAATATATCTTACAATCAAGTTTCCGATGTCCGATGCTGATATCAGGTGTCAGGTGTATAGCAATAAATTCCTAATTTGTGAAATCAAATGAACCGAAACTGAATGTTTCACAGAGACAGAGTCAAGATTGTAGATTACTGCTGAATGCACTAAAAGCTTTGATTAATTGTTAGTCTGGTATTTGGGTATTGGATTGGCAAAATGCAAAATAGTTTCAGAACTTGAAAATAAATGGCAGAAGTCAAAAGTTATTCAATTAACAAACTTCTGAGTACTTTTACAGTCAGCAGTGCACAGCTTTGTCGTGAGCTAATCTTGATAAAGTTTTAAGTAGTCCTATCGATCGAATTCCCGATTACCGATGTTGAATGTCAGATGCCAAATATCCAGCAATATATCCGATGTCTGATTGTAGATTTAAGATGTTGATGTAGGTAAATTTATAACGGAGAGACGCGATGAGGTCCTCCACCTCAAACCAGTTTTACAAAGAATTACTAACTGCTGCTGATATGCAGAAAACGGAGACGTCTTGATGTTGATCCAACGACGACGACGACGAACTACAAAGTGCAGAAAATCTCTGAGAACAGTACAGTCAACAGTAGTGGAGTAGGTGTACCTCTTCTTCCACTAGCAACTAGACGACTCACTCAAAAACCCTCTGCGATTATTCTTCTCAATCTGAATTCGCGAGGAGAAAAAACAATGATTATTTCTCTATCATCTGGCCTGAAAACCATGAAGGAAACATGCCCGTTTTTAAAGCCGAGTTTTTTCGTAGTTTAATAGCTCTCCTGGGCTCGTTCAATGAGAGAAGTAGGCAACGCACTGGCTATGCTCTTGGACCACCCAGCTAGCCCTTTAAACCCCATAAGCCAGACGGAACGAGCCGACTCCCCAATGATCTTCCATGGAGAAGACTGCATTATTGTACCTTTTTAAGAAAGTGTATACCTGTATAACGGAACGGGAGACATATCTTAACTTAATTATGGGCGTATGACTTGTGGCTCGAAGTTAAGTCAATATTATTGACACGGTCCTTTTCGGCAAACACGTACGAGAAGAGAAGCTGACCCCCGAACTTAGCTTGTTTCCGCTAGCAAGCTCGGAGCGGAATGTGGTTGACATACATGATTACATGGCATAGTACATGACATGAAGTCGTCATCCTTTCAGGTTTCGTTAGGTTTTGAATACCTTGAGTACCTACTCATTTTTTATCCCCATCCAGTTGGATAATTATTTATTTCATGCACAACTCTACAGAGATTTAAACTTTTTAACACGTCATCATAGTAGCAGATCTTTCTATAAATGTTTTAAACGATAATTATAAATCGTTTTGATTCTTTTTTGAAGGTGCAAGTGGTGTTCTAATAATTATCAACAGCTGGCGTACTTTATCAACTAACAGAGTCTCGAAACTTTAAAAGATTTATCTAGGAATATAATTTTGGGTTCAACTAAACTAATTATCAGAAATCTAATATTTAAATATCAAACGAAGACGTTTGACTGTAATTTTAGGTCACGTTTTTTGAGAAATGGTAATTTTACATCAAATTTATTTACTTAATAAACTTGAATTCCCAACTTAGTACTTTCATTTGAATTATTGTGTTTGTAATGCATAAAACCGTGACTTCGCCTAGATCGAGGATTATCAAAAAAGCTGATACGAAAAGCCGACTGCATGCAGTGTGTCATCGGTCGAAATTATATCGCAAATTGCAAATTTAAGTAGTAGCCAACAAACTAACAGATAAAAGGATGTTTCGCTGTATATTTGCAGTAAAGAAGGGCAAAGAAAAGAAACCCTATCCTTCAGGTTCAGGCTTTCCTCGCGTTCAGTCAGATCAGATTCAGTCAGAGATCCCGTTTGCTTTGCTTGTTCCAAAACACAAACACCTTCATTCCGCCGCAATCCGTCCTTGTTGTATCCGCGCAACAAAGTGCTGCTGTGTGTGCTGGAAAAGAGCATCATAGAACTAGAACCGGAGAGGGGTTCATAGCGCCATCTCGACCAGTATTTCGACCGAAGTTTAGAAGCCCAGCGAAACGACCGGGTATTCGCGACTGGAAATTTGATATTTAAAAGTCGATAAAGCTGATTTCGATTAGTCATTTCATTAGTTTGACCCGCGCTATTCGCAGGTACGAATACGAATGTCAATTTCGCAATTACTGGTAACTGGAATAGAGTTTTGTTTGTTTACTGTTTGGTGAACAGCTGACTGACGACAACAACTGACAGCCTAAAGGTGTCCTTCTCAATTAATGATTAAAGATACAGCCAATTATTTAGTATTCAGCTGCAGCTGATCTGTTGTCTGTATGTAGACTCGAGCTCCGTCGGTATTGATAAACAAGCAAAATAAAACTGCCTAAATAGCAGGCCAAGACTTTCTAGAAATTTTACTGACCAACTGATGATTTGTAGTCTACCGGATCTATCCTGAGGGTCATACTACATGTCACGTATATCACATATACAATAGGCTTAAGTTTTAGAGTTTCATATAGCCCAGCCATTCACATGTTGCTGATAATTTAATTCTTTAATTTCAGAAATGGTGTCCACAGAAGGAATCCAGACCCAGGCCGTGTGCCACCTCTTGAAAATATCAAACGAGATACTCATGATGATCCTGGGTTATTTGCCTACGTCAGACTTATTCAGTGCTGCAAAGTAAGTCGTTTGTCGTTCAGACTAAGATTGCATTTCTATGTATAATGTAGAGTAAACTTCAAATTTTATGCAGAAAGTATTGTACTTGTATCATTATTTGTGGATTGCGCACTAAATAAATCCGATCTTCGATTCCTTTAGGAGCTGTTCACGTCTGAAGGATCTTTGTTTTGCACAGAGAAACTTTATAAACATTGATAGTCTAGAAGACAATTTTGAGACCATGGAAATAATATTCAAGAAGTGCTACAGCGCACGACGGACTCAGAAAATCAAGATTGTTTCCAGAAATTACCCAAACTCGGCTTTCCGATCGAGCCTCTGCCCTTCTCTCCTGATGAAATTGATCCCAAGCGTCAAGCCTCAGCTAATTGCCCTGACCCATCTGTATCTAATTCGACAGAAGTTTGATGGACGCCTCATTAAAACAATCAACATGTTTCCCAGTACGCTGAAAGTCTTTCATTTGTGTGGAACGGAACTCTCGCATGTTAAAGACGAGTCTTATTGGTTCAAAGTGAGTAGAAAATACCCTGATTCCATAAATAAATTGTGGTTTAATTTCGGGGAATGATTCTTTTTCAGGATATGTCGAATCATTTCAAAGCTCTCGAAGACTTGGATTTGAGCTTTTGTGGATTCATCTCGTCTTACTGCTTCTTAGCAATTTCCAAACTACCAGAGCTAACCAGGCTCAACTTCGAAGGGTGTCGAACCATTGGGAATTCAATTGCATATTCGTGTTTAGCTTTCCGGTGGGGGTTTCCTAAGTTAAAGGTATGTTGATTCGATTTAATATACCTCGAAACGACTTTCTGTTCAACACTGTTTGATCTAATTCCGCTTACCGATTTGCTCTCTGATTTAGATTTTGAATATGAACAACACGAGTATTTCAGGGCAGCGACTTTGCTTCAATCTGTGCACTAGGACCAAAACTAGAAGAGCTTTACTTTGGTCAGTATGATAGCTTCTCAGAGCCAGACCATCATCTTATTACCGATCCTGCAATAGAGCACTATCTAACGGAATGCACCAACCTGAAAGTAAGTGGAATTTTATCTTCCTTTTAGTTTAGGGAATTTAAAAAAAATATTCACTAATCAGCATTCCTATCAGGTCATTGATATGAGCGGATCTCAAACGACTGATGCAAGTATCCCACATTTACTACAACTTCCTAACTTAGTTCGCGTGGAAGCTTATTTCACACAAATGACGTCGTCATATATTGAATACGTACGTGGTCTTGGTCACGAGCTCCATATCATATATCAATATTGGTAACGATCAGGAGCTCCAGAATAATACCAATGCTGCATCAAAACTTCAGTAGATGATATAGGAACTCCTCATGCACTGAAGAAATAGTCATATGGCTAGAATTACAAGTTTCGCACGTAGTAATAATCTATTAATTTATACTTTGCTATGCTTCCTTAGCAATCGAACTTCTACCGTTTGATTAGACTCCGACTCGAAATGTCATAGAAATCGTAGGTCAGTTCTATTTACCGCATTTGTTAAAGGCTATATCGAGGCTATGGTAGATTTTGTAACAGCTCAATCCATTTTTCCTTTGACGTAACGTTAATTAATGATTACAATCGACAATGTCACTTAAATTAACTTTGATTTGAATTGTATTTATTTTCTTGTATCAGACTCTTAAGTTCAAGCTTAGACTAACAATAAGGAGAATAGATTTTTTTAATTATTGCGTTAGCTTTTAGACGCAGGTATCCTGTCTGTTCATAAGTACAGATTGAATAATTCCGGAAGTAAATGATTAGTATTGTTCAAAATCCTGACGGAATTTGAAAAGAGCACTTTTATTTGTTGAGATGCTTGGCGTGATGTGCAATGTGATCTCCAATGAAAGTGGCGACAAAGAAATAGGAATGATTGTAGCCTTCCTGCAATCTCAGGTTCAGAGTTAGCTTATCGGAATTCTTGGCAACAGCTTGCTCCAGTTTCTCAGGAGTCAACATATCTTTCAAGAAGTCATCATCCAAGCCCTGTTTAAGTGGCAATAGCGGCGTGATATGCTAATCTTAAGATTTTAGATTTTATACTGAGCATCACTGGCATAAATGAATACTTAGTTCACCTGATCCACCAAAATTTCTCGATGCGGTCCACCATACTCTTTTGCCAGTTCGCAGGAGTCATAAATGGCCCATTTGTCTTTATTCTCTTCCCCCAAATAGTTCTTCCAAGCCTTTTCCTTACCCCAGGTGGTATTGATTGGATTCGTAATCGGCGCAAAGGCTGAGATGGACTGGAATAGTTCAGGGTTTCGTAGGCCAATCACGATTGCTCCATGACCACCCATGCTGCAAAATATAACAATTGAATTTCACTCATGTCGAACCCTTAAGTCGTGTCTACTACAATACACACTGTTTTAAAATCGTCAAAGCATGGTGGATTACGACTGTCGAACCTATGTCCCAGGATTCCAAATTTTCCAGAAGTCGGGAAGTTGTCTTTAATTATTTGAGGAAGTTCCTTGGCCACATACGAATACATTCTATAGTTTTTGGCCCAGGGTTCCTTTAAGGCATCCAAATAACAACCTGCAGATTCACCAAAGTCCCAAGACTCCTTGTCTCCAGGAATATTGAGTTCACCTGTAATTTATAATTTGTATTTACTTGGTAAATACCGCTAATTTGTAATTATTGCGATTCCGCTACGTATTCCGCTAATGTATTGCATTAATATTAATTGTGATTTGCGATTACGTGGAGAAGTGTCAGGTCCAACGACGAGGAATTGATGCTCACTGGCATATCGTTGAAATCCTGATTTTTGAATAAAGTTTTCCTCGGTGCAAGTAAGGCCAGAAAGGTAGAACAGAACATTGAACCTTTGATTTGGACTTCCGTTTCCAGGTGGTTCATACAAGGAGAATTTCATGGAGCAACCCACTTCAGAGCTGAAATGGCGGTATACTTTTTGGTAGCCGCCGAAGCATTTCGCCTTTGAAACAAGCTCTAGTGCCATCGTAAACTTTTGCACGTCCGGAAATAGTTACAGGAATTCGTAGTGCGACCTGAAAATATATATAAAGGGTGAAAATGTCAAGTTTAATAGTTAATCTGAAGCAGAACCGGATTAAAAATGTAAATTACCTCTGGAAATCAAAATAGCTGTCAGTCAGCTGTGGTGTACTACTGGAGAGATGGCGTCGATCTGTCTATAATTTTTCCACATTCCATTGCACCGTGCACCAGGCAGGTTTTAGCCATGGTTTTACCGGGAAAATCATCGTCAAGGTTTCTTTATAATTCAACTGAACTGCTGCGTTTCCAACAGCTGACAGCTCACATTCTTGATTCCGGATGACTCATTCACTTTCGAGATTTTTTTCGGACAGCAGTGCACTCAACGCGTAAGTTTGAAGTTGTTTTGTTGTCATTGCCCGGTCACTTTATGGTACAGACGCGACGGAAGGGAAGGGGTCAAGCGCGAGCTCACTTTACTTTCAGGACGACAACTTCTGGTTTTGTTGTAGTTTTCGTAGTATACGCATATAATCAATAATGCGTCACTGATCATCGACACTGCACGGCGTAGCACCTGACACAGGGTAATTTTCATTAACTCATTACTTAAAGCATAGGTCATGTGTCCTCATTTCATTAGGATGAAGCGAAGGTGAAGGGTGCAGGGCCAGCAGGGCTATATCATGTATAATTGTTTTGTTTTTTAAATTTATGGTGGTGTATGGATTGTACATGTGTATAAAATACAGATGACAGAAGGAAATAATTCTGGTCGGATTAAGTATCTAGACATCCTTTATTGGTGTCTGTTATCTATCGTATTTATGCTGTTCTTTGCTCGTGAATTAATACATTGTTCGTTTTATCGTATAGTTTTGGGTATTCGCTTGCGTTGCATGGGAAGCGCTTTGATTCATATCGATGTTGAGCTTGATCGTGAGAATAGATTACGTGAAATATTCATGAGAGGTATTACTTGTACTCCTTTTATTTAGATCGGGTCTACATCGTGGTCCATACACCATAGTCAAGTCGTTCTTCATTGAAATTAAGTTGATTGCTTTTTTAAATCCTGACCTGACACTGCTCACAACTGGCAGCTTGATAAATGGAATTATATCATTAAGCGCAAACGCGAAGAAATAGTCTGGGACCAAGATGGGAAAGAATCTAGGAACTGGTAGGTTTCATTTTACGGTTTTGCATTTTGGATAAAATATTGTGATCCTGTGGTTAATTTTGTACATAATGTCATACTTATGAGTATAATAATACAATCAGCTGAAATATTCAACTTCCAGTTCACCTGGATTTGGACCACAAGAAATACTGGAATAAAATATCCGACTTTTGTTTCTCGAAATGGGCATTCCTTTTTCTAATCTCGGGCTTATTTTTTTTCCTGGTGGACTGGTTTATTGATGTGACCCTATTACTGGCCTACGGAAGAGAGAAGCAATGGCAAGAGTTTGGTCTCACAGTTTTTATTTTGTTGGCCAGTGGCACTGTAACTTCGCTGCTCTACCGGGTCAAGTAAGTGAAGCACTAATGTCGAACTAATAGCCGCAAGTCTCCATTGCTTTTTGAACCTTTGAATGTTTATTGAACCAATGTTTTGAATGCTTTTGAACCAATTAAAATTTTATTGATTCGTTTCCGTACAGTCAGCAATGGATTGACGACAAGCATGATTTCTTAGCTAACAATGCTAAATACAAGGACTTTTGGAAGCGTGTCCGTTGGGTTTCTCAAATACTTTTGCTCACTCCAGTATTTCGGTAAGTTCAAGCCGGTCAAGTCCGGAAATTCGTTCTGTTATGTTGTCTTCTATCTTAAGTTTTTATATGTTTCTTTAAAAAAAAATTATGTTGCTTTTTTAGAGTTATTTTCTGTTGGAAAGACCTGAAATCCAAGAAAAAGCTTATCAGGCAGCATGCTCGTGTGGAACGCCTTCCAGTCAGCAAGTAATTTTGAATCTGATCTAGTTAGCTTTTTAAACATATTAGCATGGCTTTTAATTATTATGGAAAATATTCATACTATTTTTTTCGATTTGTTAGAGAAGAAGTTGAGGCCGTAGTTTCCGTTTCAGAGCGTGACATATCGAATCATTCATTCAATATGGTTGAGTCCTTTCTGGAGTCTATTCCACAAGGAATTATCCAAATTTATATCGCATGCATTTTGGTTGAAAATTTACAACTGAACACTTTGACGGAATGTGAGCAGAATACTCCCCTAGCTTGATGAAACGCCGATATGTTGGACGGATTTGATTTTAAGTTTTACGTATCATTTCAGGGATTCGATTCGTTTCTATTGTTTCACCTGTTGTGACGGCGGCGATTTCTAGCACACTATACACTGGTGCTTACTTCAAGCATGTTCAAACATTACATTTTGAGGATTATTTTTGCTTTGGTCGTAAAATCCCGTTTGTTACGTTCGGATTTGCCAGTTATGCGACTTTGTTTTTGGCAAACATCTTTGTGATTGGTAAGATTTCAAAAATCAGGTACTTGCATGCAAAAGCAATGATAATCTAACCCTTGTTCTAAAATTCCAATTCTAGGTGCACGATTCTGTGGAATCGCCTTCCTGTTCATCAACTATGGCGCAGTTGGTCTCGCGTTTATTCCGGTACTCTACACTGTTCAGTTCCTATGGCTTCAGATGTACCCATCTGGGAGAATGAGCTACGATAATCCACCTCGTGGAATTACCAGCACATGCTCCAATATGGTTGACCGATGGATCAATGTTTTCACCTTCAGCATGGTTCATCCGAATATCAAGAACTTCTTAGTTTATCAGTGCATCTTCGTTCTTCTATTTGAGGCTTTTATCGGATTTTTAACTCCAATGCCGTCGGCTGATGCTAAGCTACTATTTCAAAATTTGACCATCGATATTTCAGAGCTCAATGAAACAAAATTCAATGCCGTTGGATCAGCTTTAGCAGTCACTTCGAACAACGTCAGTTCACTCACTTTGAGTGACATAACCTACGCCCAATTTTTTACAAGTCAGACATATATTCTATATCTTTGGTTTGCTTCTTTACTTTTTTCGGGCCTTTACTTATACGCACTTCGACGTGAAAAGAGCTTAATTCCTCGCCATTTTCCACTAACAAAAGTATATCGATTCTGGGAAGATTTACTAAAGAATGCAAAGTCGGGCTTGGACGCCAGAATGAGACGACATATTTGTCTTTGCGTTCTTGCGGACGACGTTGATCTGTACAAAGTGCAGGATCATTTTACCTTCATCTGTGGGTTTGGAAGAGAGAAATGTCTACAGAAATTAGACAGACTCTGGATCAAATACTGTTCCAAACTACATCCAGCCATAACTTCCAATAGACAGGAATTGATCAGTAAATGGACCGAGGTCAAAAACCGTATGGCAATGAACGGGTCACTGGACATGTTCAGAGACTGGATGGATCAGGCACTCAACGGTGAATATGATTTCACTGTTGATGATGAGTCTGAAGAGTTTGATGTTTCCAAATTACTAATGCGCCAAGAAGAGGATATCCAAATGTTTTTCACCATGTGCTCCAGTTTTGAGGATTACATGGCAGCCATGAATTCTTTCCGATTTGGAAAGATTTCCAATATTCTTAACTTGGATTTACATCCATTTCCTTGCTACACCTCCTTCGCTATATTCAGCAGTGCCTGGTCAGGGATTCTGGCTCTGGCACTTGGAGCTGCTCATTTTTGGGGGATGAACAGTGAGAGCGGCTCACCTTCGCCGCCTAGGCCTTAGACTAGACTAATTCTTTGACTAATCTTGAATTGCTCATTTAAAAATTATACCAGCTCATAGGAACAAATGTTAACCTTGACAGTACTTGCTCAAACGCGGCAGGTGCTTATATTTATAGAGTTAACAGGGTACTTAAATATTTTTACAGTTCGATTTAAATTAGGAATTAGAATTATATTGTTAGGTATCTAAATTATTGTTCAAATGTTTGTCGATGTAGTTTTTACGTCACTATTTAATTTCTATTTAATATTGACGTTCTGATTCTGATCACAGTTTCGCATAACCTAACTGAGTGTCCAAAATGTCTTCCCTAAGCATGCAATTTTACAATAATGGGTACAAAAAAGCAACCCATGTCTAGTTTTTAATCTTTTTCTTGTGCAATGTTTTAAACTTCGTTAAATTATCAAAATTGTGCAGCAACTGAATGCCATTTTATCTGGCTATGGTGGACAAAATACTTGTTGCTAAACTACTTTTAACGATTTTATTCAAACTATCTTGACTAAAAATTCCGTCTTTTAAACTTGTACTTTGTATTTTTAAAACTCTTATTTATCGTGTGTGTTTTATAGTTATTTATACAAATGGTAATAAACGCATAACAAAGCCATCATATACCACTGCGGATCGTTAAAAATATTAAACGCTTTATATATTTACGTTGAGGTTTGGGGTCTTGGGCTAACGACCGGAACTTCAATCAAGAAAAAGCTTTCCGACCAGACAGGCATTTCATATTTTATGACCTACTGTCTCTATTAAATATTCAGGCTAGGCGTTAATGTATTGCTTGGCTATATGAACATGAGCGGAATGCCGAAGCCATTAGTAAGAGCCTGGGCTGGCTGGATGCAAGCACCGTGCTTCGTTTTTCTTGGCTCCAACTGACTGGAAAGTCGTAAATTTAAGTAGTAATTTAACCTAGTGTTGAGCTTGGTGGACTCGCCTATTGAATTTTATAAAGACGCATCGGTATCGGCAGAAGACCCGTTAAAATAGCCGGAAAGAATAATAAACATAAGTGATCTCGGTGGTCTGACTCTGGATTCCGACCGAATTCCGGTTTCCGAATTCCGAATCGGATTTCAGTTTGCTTGACGGGAACTAAAAACTCAACTGATCTTGCTTGAGTATACGGACGAGAAGAGTAAGCATCCGAGCGATTCCCGCAAAGCTTATGGACTCAAATTATACGGAAAATAGTATACCCCGCTTCCATCAAGGACGCGAGGCCTAATTTCATATCTGTAATTCAAAATCGTTCTGCTTTACATTCACATTTTTACTTTGGTAGGAATACCTAATTGTTTTTAGTTTTCTATACGGTAAGAGTCCATTTTAACTGTATTGTCAACCTTTTGTTTTTTGCAGGCAAAACTCAGAAACAATCCTTTAGAATTATAAATACCCAGGTACCTCTATTAGGTATTTCTTGGGATGCCAATTTGCCAATATCACAATTTTCACAATTTGATTCACGAAGTTGGGGGATTGCTACTTGGTCACTCAATCTCAGCCAGTAAATTGCTAATTCCTGACCGACTGGCTTGATCTCGTCATGAAATACTTCAAGATACACTTTGACAATGCTTCAGAATCTTATTTTGCGGGACAAACTTTATCTGGAAAAGTGCATCTTCATCTGAGCCAGCCTAAACGAATCAAAGGTAAATTCATATTTCAGTCTCTAACTTCAGTTCAGATTATTCAATCAAAGTCAAAATCAGCTTAGTCTAGTGTCTGGTCAAAGAATCATCCCTTTAAGCTTTTAAATCTCATTGAAATATCTTTGCAGCTCTGAAATTAAAATTAATCGGGAAAGGTGAGGCCCATTGGAGTAAGCAAAAAGGAAAGCGAACAAAGTACTACGATGCTGAAGAATATTATCTGAACCACGAGAAAATTCTGATTGAGGAAGGTTAGGGACCATAAACTCAAAATAAAAGTGACGAGTTATCGATTTTATTTTATGTCGACTCGTGATTAACAAGCAATTTTAAGAATATGTAAATTGTATAATGCATTCTAACTCGTTTCAGGAAGTGAAGATACAACGCTTCCAGCTGGAAACCACATCTACGACTTCCAATACCAGTTACCAAGTGGGATTCCATCTTCGTTCCAAGCCAAGAAAGGCTGGGTTCAATACTATGCCGTGGCTACAATTACTCGGAGCTGGAGTTTTTCCAAGAAGACCAGTTCCTACTTCACAGTCAATGGCCTTGTTGACCTGAACACACACCTTACTGCCTCGAATCCTGTTGGTTTGAACAAGACGAATAGATTGGCTCTTTGGGGATGTTGCGGAAACTCCTGGTGCTGTACAAACTCGACGGCCGGGTTCGTTCTGAATCTGGACAAAACTGGATTTGTGCCTGGAGAGAAAATCAAATTCAGCCTCGTTGCCTTCAACCAGAGTGACCATCGAGTTAAATCTGTCAAAGCGAGTATTATTCAGGTACAACCATTTTACTTGTTAAAGTTGAACTACTTACCTACATTGTCCATTATCCAGTACTAAAATGGTATTTATTTATCCAGGTCGCAACTTTTCATGTGCGTTATCATGAGAGATTTGACACGGTGACAGTGAAGGAAATCGTGGGACCCGGTATGGAAGCCGGTGATTCCATTAACTGGGAACCAAGACCAGGAGATTTTCGTGTGCCAGCGGTTCCGCCTACAAACCTGGGCGGTGGGACCATAGTAACTCTTGAGTACTTCTTGCAGGTATGTGTAAAAGCTTACTTTCAGCTAGGGAGGTAGTACTTCTATACCTTTATATTTTAGATTGAACCTTAGTTTTTAAATATACTGACTTTCAATGAATCTAGATCAGCTTGAAAGTGGCAACTTGGTGTGATTCCAAAGTCGTCGCCCGAGTTCCCATTATTATCGGAACTATACCATTTCGAAATACATTCGATCAGTTTATTCCGGCGTCACGATTTCAACAAAATATTCCCATACCCACGGACACGGGCAGACAAGCTCTCACAACGAACATTGGGAACGATGGCGATGGATTGCCTTCATACGGGGCTTTGGCAATTCCGCTTACGCTGGACGGATATCCAGATCTGCGTAAGTTTCTTAATTGTATTGCATGCAAGGGGATTTTCTCCTATTTTCGGTGTTCGTATAAATAAAGTGGTTAACATTGTTTTTCCTGCAGCTCCGCCAACTTACAATGAAGCTATGGAACTATTTGACAAGTACGGATCCGCTCCTCCACCAGCGATCTTTGACGAAGTTGACAATGACAATAATACCGATGATGTCTCAGATTCTGGTGAGCTGGACGAAGCAGGAGCTGGGCGACCGTACCTCCCGAGATATGCCACATACGACTGGGCCATGGCCTGAAAGTACTAAACTACCAAACCACTGCAGTATTGTTATTTACCTACCTTAGCATTAGCATGTATTTTAAGCT
>VNWX01000527.1:0-20984 GCA_009869905.1 Ceratophysella communis | reverse complement strand
CATTTGACGTCATATGTCTCCGACCAGGCCCCAGGAAGCTAGGTTGTACGCCACAATAGATCTTGAATCTTAACAGTAAGTAATATTTTGCTCATTTATAATTATAAACAGTGTTTGCTTACAACGTACAAATTACATCAGCTTTGTGTATTTAAAAATATAAAATATTCTTTGCCTTATTAACGAACCCTTCAATTTAATTTATATATAATTTATGTATAATTTCTATATGTCAGAGAGATCAAAACGCGAATACGTGTAGCATAACGCTACAGTACAACAGCGTAGGTAATAGTTTATGCGGTTGCTGTTTTTTTTTAAATTTTCTAATTCATTCCGGATGGTATTTGTTTTGAAAATTTAGTCATTCAATGCGTTGGCTTGTTGTAAGCCTGAGTTTATTAGCTCGGAAATATTCCAACACTACCGGGTATTTGTATGAACAAAACCCTACCCGGATGGGGGCGATTTTAAATAACTTTGTTGGGTTTGCAAAGTTGATCCACGCATTCAAGTAAAAAATTAAAATTGAGTTATATAAGCAAATAGGCGGGAGCCGGAGAAGGACACGTGGATGGACTTCATCGAAGCGAGCGTATCTAGTCATAAGTAGGTAAACTTAGGTAATACTGTAATGCAATGTGAATTAGGATGATATAAATGCAGCTACCAGAATAATTAGTGAGTGGGTTTAGAATTTAATTTATAACTGTAAATCGCGTGGAGCGTCCTTGTCATTTGTCATGGTGCGGTGGGGGTGCCAGGCTGAGAAGCCCAAGTTTATTTTCCGGGGAGGAGGGACCTTTAGAACAAAACATAGCTACTCTGGAGAACCCGTAGAGGTAAGCACTGCTGGTGTAGTGGTATCATGCATGATTCCCATTCATGCGACAGGGGTTCGATTCCCCTGCAGTGCAATTACTCTTTTTTGAACAAATCCTTGCTGATTCATAACCTGTCCGATCTCCGTGTAAATTGTGATTTTGTGATTGTTGTGGAGGCTTGAAGATTTTATTATTTATCACACGCATTGTATGTATTGTGAAAATAGGTGCATATTTATTTACCTACATATAGCTCGATTTTGTTGGACTAATTGTACAGAAAAAGCTAAATTATGTTGAGCTTTTTTGCAATTCAACTCAAGATCAACTATTAACTTACTTAAGGTATGGCATTTAACGAAAGAAAATAAACTAGGATATATATTGCCTTTAAATTCAACTAATTTTGTGTGTTATTTTATTCTTAGAGGCTATAAATCATAAACCCTAACTCGCAGCAGTAACTAACTATACATATACATATTACACCGAACATTTGTATAGACGATACAGGATAAAGAACTAATTGCATGAACCGGTTCTTTAAATTAGTTGACACATCGGCTTTTCAGAATCATCATGAACATAGAGTTTTTTAACTGCTCAACAGTATTTTCCAAACACTTGATTTTTTGTTCTACTTCCGATAAACTTTCCTTTCCAGGATCCCGGCAATCCACCTTTAAAATTCATTCTTAGCTTGGTGGCCAGATTGGATTTAGGCTTGATGTTCGGAGAAAGGTTCCATTTGGACTGAAGCGTGGTGCTTTCTCCAGCATACTGAATTTCACCCCTCACGCCGTTCAGCTCTAGAATACAAAGATTATTTTACGCAACGTCGGCTAACTACACCGCACCAATTTTATCAATTTCTTTAAGATCAGTATTACTAAGGACGGTCTAAGAATGAGGTCTAAGAATAGCAAACCTTGGCTCAATATTTTCAAGCAAATTCCCTCAATTTTTTCAGGTAAATCCTGAGCAAATGCTTTCATCTTTTCTTCCAAGTGTTTAACTCGAACTAATAAGTCCGTATTTGTTGCCCGTTGCACACAAGGCGTTTTATTCAGTCCTGAGAGTTCATCCTTGAGATCCGCTTCATCAGCAGTATCTGACGTATAGATTCAGACGGATAATGAGTACAGGAAACACAATAATTTTGGAATATCCCGGCGGAATATCATACGAATGAAAAGAAATACCTCTTACATTTCTTTTCAGGGCTTCCACCAACAATATCTAGCCTTATCATTTCCGGACAAATCAATTGTACTTATCAGGAGCTTTGTCCTAAGCTCAGAAATAATCAATTTCTGCTCTTCGACCTGACGAGATTTGTCCATAAGTCGTCGACTCATTTCTTTCAATTTGGCTTCCATTTCTGTCATTCCCCTCTCCGCATTCGGATTGCAGTCGGAATATTTTGCAATTGGATCTGAATCAGAGCTCTTGGGATTTTGCTCTGTCTTCTCTGCATTCTTCTTGGCTTTCTTGTCAGATTCTATGCCTGTGCTTGTGCTTCTAAATTTTCCCCGTCTCTCCCGACTAATTTCATTTGGAGGAAGATGAAGGCTTTTAGTGAAATGAGATTTGTTGACTTTAACTCGGTCCGAAGTTATTTGAGACGAAGGAATTTTTGATATCTCCTTTCTTCCAAAATCATCAAATAAGTCGGCCTGGTTTTCTTTATTACAAACAACGGAATATTCTTCTGGCACAGGCATTCCTGGAAGCTCAGGATTCTCCTGATTCTCCTGGAGGTTGCCGGTAGGAAATTGAGCCTTTTCTCCAAGCGCTCTCTGAAAGCTTTGTGTAATACCTAGCCATTTCTTTTCGTCCATGATAATATTATGACGATGGGATCGTATTATGAAATTTTCACTATGCTTACTGTTTTTCAATTTACGGGGTTCTGAGAAAATGCCAAAAGAAGAAAACAAACAAACAAGTGAATTCACATTGGAGACTGCCTAATTTGTATTTCAAAATCCTTAAACTGATACCTTGCGTTATGAAATCATGAAATATGCCGGGAAAAGATCTCGGTCTTCCTGACACTATCGCTAGAAGAGTCGCATGGATAAAAGTTTGTTATTTGTCTTGGAGATCGAGTGTGTGCACAAGGATTGGCGTGGAAACACATAACACATTTCAAATTAAATTAGAGTCAGTGCCAATTGCTGTCTTATTTCACGCACAGATTGAACCTTTATCAGTCCATTATGCCTTGAGCTTATGCCTCAAGTTTTTTCGCAGATTAAAAACAAGCAAATTTACTTTTGACTCTCGGGCACTATAACCCTTCATAATGCTTTTTTAAATCCGATGTCCTTGCCGACAACTACATACAAACACAGTGCAATTAGGTATTCTATATGTTCAGTGTGCTTGACTCTGAGTTTGTCAACATCAATTAACGGAATATCGTATCTCGCAATGCATAAAAAGAAATATAATGCTTGTTGCTATCTGAGCTGAAGTGATACATTGAACTGTGTATAGGATGAGAACTTTATTTTAGAGCCATGATCGATCCGTACAAAGACGAATTAAATTATTGTTTTACAGTTGTAAACTAAAGTAAAGGCTAACTCTACCAAGGCCTATATACGTATACCAATTTAATGAAACCAAATGAATCAGGAAACTCGCATTCCAATCGGCCGAAGGGATGGATTGATCTGTCGATTAATTTAACGGGGCTATTGATGAGCTACTTGGGCTAGGCCTATTCCTTCTAGACCATTAGCAGCTTCATCTTGTCGTAGAGCAGTTCCACCTGAGTCTTGGACTTGTAGCGGAGATCCATATCGGAATAGTTTATGTCTGCCCTTGCTGGAATGTTGACAATCGTAGGGTCATTCATGCATCGAGTGATCGGGGGAGGTGGAGCATGATGCGTGGCAACGAATCTCTGTTTCTGGGCATGCGAATGCGAAATCATGACGGGAAGGGGTCTAGGAAGAGTAAGCACTCCAGGCTCTCGCTGATAAATCCGGTATTGTGGAACTGGTGGCTTTGGCAGGCATAGCGGCGGCGGTAAGGGACGCCTAGTCGTTGATCGATCCATTGGTCTGACCGCAGATCTATCCATTGGCCTCTCCAATGGTCTGGCAATTGACCTTTCCACTGGTCTTTCAAGTGACCTTTCCATTGATCTTTCCACAGGTCTGCAAAGTGATCTTTCCATAGGCCTGTCCTCCATCATTGGTCTTCCCATTGGTCTGTCCAGAACTGATCGTCGTCTTGGGTACCCTATCCCAAGTCCCCTGGTCAGAAATGGCAAAATTACTTATTAGACTACGATTTGGAAGTAAAACAAAGTCGGAAACATTTTATTGGAGCTTACGATGACGACTCGGAAGAGGTACTGGAAAGCGGAGAGGACGACGTGATTTCCTCACGAATCCTGCGATTTGCTCTGCGTACAAAATAGAATCGTCGACGCTTCTGTTTCTGATTCTTCTCCAACTCCGCCTCCTCAATGGATCTTGAGTGAGACTTCAATCACTTCTTCCACGTCTTCATTGACATTCTCTGCACTGCTCACGCCGGACGAGGAGTTACCGGCTGAAGAGCGCCCGTCACTCGACTGCTTAGGATTTCGAAGGTTGCACAAGCAATTCCCACCGGCAGCTGTATTGCTCCGACATACTTCGCAGAGCCGAATCTGATGGCCACCCTTCATCCGTTGCTCGTTCATCCGCTGCACTTCATCCGGATTATTGTTGAAGGTTAAATAGCACTGCAAGCATATTGCAAATTGGAATAAATTGATCAGTAAATGCAAGCCAGGTTAACAGGACAGACTAATTGGCAATTAGATCAAAATTGCGTCCCCTTCTCCTGTGCAGTTATTGCACCAATGCATTTTTTGATGAGATTCTTTGTAATTCTGTTAACAACGCCTTCCTCTTACTTATTCGAGAGAAAATGTCGCTCTTTAATGACGAATTAGTTTGTTGAGGGTATTATGCATTGTGTACCTGTTTGTAGGGATAGACATCAATTTCACAAGTTTCACATTCCTGCGGCGTGTTGGCCCATGAGTAGGCAGATTTCCAATAGCGCCTGCACTTCTGGCAACGAAAGAGTCCAAAGACCCTCAGATCTCCTTGGTAGGGAGTCAGTCCAAGAAACTAGTCAACAAAAAATTATTATGTATACAGAGCGGATGATGGGAAATGCTCACAGACCTCGGCTCGGACACTGTCTTCATAATCAAGATTTTGATTCAAGTTTTTTTGCCTTCATCCAATTTGCCTTATTATGATTACAGCATCGGATGTTATTATGCAGGCCAACTCCGTTACAAATATGGAATGGCCCATGCGGCGTTCTTGGCTACTAGTACATGGTTCCAATTACTATATTACAACAATTAATCAGGATTTCGTATAGGATTCAATGTGTACAACGAATTATTACTTTCATTTTCAACCTTTTGGCAACACACCTGAGCTGTTCAACGGCTGCAGCAACGTTTTCTCGCTGGAAATCATGTCGACCGCAAACGATAACAATTATGATAACAACTAAACAACTTCAAGGACGCGCAGCACGGCTGACCACGTTACTGTATTAAGCTGGCTAGACAAATGCCCAACCCAGCCGTATTGTGCCGAAAACGCCCTTCACACAAACATCTCATGATTTATTCATTTCGATTACCGCACCGGGACTCCTACACACTCTCACAATGAATACTTTGCTGCTGGCAAGTACCGTTTACTGGTAGAGCAATACTATTATTATTATTATGCTTAGCCCATGGTCAGCGTTCTCGCTGAATATTCAAGAAGCCTTCATGACGGAAACCCTAACGAAAATTACGCTCCCGGTCAGAATTTACCTCCTTCGACATTATTGTACGAAAAAGTTTAAAAATAATAGTAAAGCTTACCGTTTCACATGGCATAACGGAAACGGTGCACTTGCGACACTTTCGCCCATCCTTCCAGTCCTTAGATCCAATGTACCACTCGTAGGATTGACATCGTTTCGTCTCACAAACAAAGATATGGAAACGGTAGAGATAAAGCGGGTCAGCGTCCGAGCGTCGCTCTGGATTCAGAATCACATCCGAACTCTTGAATTTCTTCCAGGAATTGTCCTTCTTTCGCTTCGGAACTGTCCGGCCCATTTCCATCGTCTCAAGCTCCTCCATGTCCAGTTCGTCAACGGACCCTGATGCTTCCAGCTTGGTCCCCGTGCTAGCACGAAATGGATCTACGCGGAAGAGCGTCCCAAGATGAATGTGAGTTTTTACTAAAAACAGTAGTTCTTTTTAGTTGTTGTCGCTTGAGCCCGGTCAGTCTTTGTCCATTTGTCAGGGATGCTTGAGTCACGACATGGAGGGTGATTAGGGAGACACGAGTTCCTCCTCAATTAATGTCCGTACAAATAGTGAGGCTTCTCTCTGGCCGTCGACGTCGTCGTCTCTTCACACCTGAGTGGTCCTTGGGAACAAAAAATTACCTCTACGCCAAGCACCCCTTCTATCCACACTGCCCACAGAAGTCCGAAGACTTCTTACCTTTGCTGCACAAACGGAATCGGGATTTTGGCCATTAAATCCTATCGTATCGTAATCGTAAGTGTATCTCTTCAGAGCAGGTAGGTATACAGAGAGAGAGCAAGAGACGATGGACGGGAGATGGACGTCTCAAATCCCTCGTCCATTGACATCCGCCTCGAGAATTTAACCTTGACTAAGTCAACCCCGCATGCTGAGGCTGAATGGGAATAATAGGAAAAAACGTGAAGGAGGAAGTTGAGAAAAGAAGATGTGCTGTTTGGCCCGTTTTATTAGGCTCTCTGGATCCCTATTATTGCGGTTGGGGAAGATGAGCGTGAGAAGACCGAGAGTGTCTAAGCCCGTCGGGGAAAAGGAAATGAAACTCGTTTTCTTTAAGACTTAAGTCTCGAGATTGACGGAAGCGTCTTTTTTCTCGCTCTCTTGTCACAGCTCACTACTGTCATAACTTTTAATGATTGTGCTAGCTGGCTATCCTCAGATTTGCCAACAATTCCTACATCACAATATTTGCATGGCAAAAACTGCGTAACGGCAACTACTTGAAGCTGAGGCAACAGAAGAACATGGCTACTGACTATATTGACTTAATCGAAAAGAAATTCAAGACACCGTTTGGGTGTTTACCTCAGCATCTGAGCTATATTTCAGAATCGGACAAATTATCTGGGCGGAATTGTCGAGTGACACGTAACTTTAATGATTGTTAAACATTGGTTTTAGGGCTACCAAGGAAGATGTCCAGTTTTATGAGTTTCAATTTTCAATCTTCCTTGCACATTGAAACTAAGATTTGTAACAGTATCTCCTATTCAGATTATTGGGCAAAGTACCTTTGAGATTTGGTAGCTAATTACTTGGGCGTTAGTGAAATAATTTAGTTATTGCGTGCACTTCGCTCGAATTTACTTATACTTGTGTATTTGTTGTGTCGAGTTGGTTCTCATCAATTGAGACACAAATTCTTACAAAATACATATTATGGCGTACTACGTAGCAGGTTATAATAGAAAATAGACCGTGGAAAAAATTCCTATGCAGTGAAGCTCGCAATAACAATTGAGTTTAAACTTTAAGAAATCCACGGTTAGGTGCCAGACCGGCAGGATAGACTGGCATTTAAATCAATTCAAGGATCTATTTGACCATTTGAGTCTCCTCATAAGTAAATAACGAAAAGGACGCCATGAGCTCATAACTGTCACCATTTTACTGGTGTTGAGACTGAGATCATCACCAACGTAATTATTATTACCGAAGCTCCTTCTTTCCTTTCAATTTCAAATTTCAATGTCAACAAAGACCACACAAACGAAGAACATGTTTGAGTAGCCGAGGATAATTATTCACGACGAAGAAGCATCATTAGCCTCCGCGAGTAGTTTGCTCTAGGCCAGGACCAGTTGAGCAATCAAATGTGGAATGCTGATTGAAAGTTGAATATGCAATGCAAAAAAATAAGGATAGGAAACGAATTCGTATTTCTTTCAAAATTGCAGTCTGCAAAACTGGGCATTGCACTTGAATAAAAGCGTCTTTAGCCTGGGAGAAGAAAGAAAGACGCCTCGCTCCAAGATCATCCTCATTACGGAATCATACTCTTTTACAATTGATCAAAAAGTAATTCCATTCAAGCTATACCATTACGAAACAGGGTTGGAAATCAGAAATATTTTCCAACCAATGCGATTTGATGCTTACCATAAGCCAAGTTTTAAGTGTTGATTTAAATCCCGAATCGGGTCAAGCCCGAGCCCGGTTCCCTCTTACCCACATCGCAGTTTCGAATGGGTCGATATAAAAAATTAATCGTTCTGGCCGACAATTTCGAATCCTGTCAGGTGGAAACAAAGTAACGTAGTGCTTCGATCGAACGACTCAAATTTAACCATATTCGTTCGAATTGATACAAACCGGGTGAGGGTGACCACTGACCAACAGTTTGAATCAGTCACCGATTTTAACCAGGACTGCTACTGCTACAGCCGAATTAGTTCATCCACGTTTGGAATTAATCGGATATGACACCCAACCCTGTTTTAACGTCTATACTTCTTAGATTCGTGTTTCCTGTTGTGTATACTGACTGGACGGACAGCAGAGTGAGATAAGGGCAATGTTAGTTGACGAAGACGGACGGAGGGAGGAATTCATCAGGTCCATCACGAATCACGACGCGATAAATCTCAAGCTCGAGGCTTAGGTTTCGAGCTTTGAAATCCAAACCCTTCCTAGTATTAAGCCTGTTAAGTTAAGCCTTCTTCCTCTTGTCTGGGTCTGCCCTTGGCATAATTTCTATTATTCTTCACTTTACATACAATTGGCACGAAAGGCTTGAGATGGATGCTGCATGGATTGAGGTTGAAAGTGAAGTCAATGGTTTCTCTTTCCGTTTTTTCTACTGGTAACTTCAGAATCTAATCACGCAAGGGTTCATGGCACTTCTGGTAAATAACTAGAGATTACGCAGGAATTTTCACATTTATATGACTTTTGACTCCATGAAAGTCCGTAGCTAATGATTGCCATTCGACTCGCAGATATTAAATAATAGGGAAGACGATGCGATTGAAAAGAACCTGTATGAAGTATGCATGTTATTTTCATAAAGGAGCTTCGCAGCAAATCGCCGCTGGCGGAATTTTGTTCAGTTAGAAGTGAACGGAACAATCAAAGGTTCTTTCGGTTTTTGCCAAGGTTAATGCTTCGCGTGATGGACTGTCATTAGTGGCGGCTCCCGTCTCAATTAGGTTCGACAGTGCTGAGTGAAGTCAGAGTCAAGCCACTCTCATTCTCAATTCTCATTAAGTATAATCATGTGTGAATATTGTAGGAAAAAATAAGAGCAAGAAAATTAGAACATTACATCACAGAGGGGTGTCAAGTGCTCAAGCTTGCAAAACTATGCCAGATACCGCGATATATGTCTGCTCGCGAAGCCGTCCAAAATTATAACTGTCCACTGCATTACAGAAAATCTATCTCTTTGGTCAAAAATGCTCGTCTAAGCGCTATTGTAGTATTTTGATGATGACAACTTCGCTCTAAGGACTTTTACAAGTTGGTATAAAACTTTCGGTTTTTATCGTGAAAAGCTAAAGATAAGTTTTCGTTTGCGTGAGGAAACTTTTGCCTGACCTTTTCAAGGCAGAGATGCGGGGTTGAGACATTCGTGAGAAAACGTGAGGAGAATAAGAGACAGTTGGGATATATCGGGAAGATCTGATGTTGATGTTCAAGGGGCTGCAAGTTCGTTCAATTTCCTAACTTTTTCTTTCCGTATTCTATTTACTTTTAGCATGGTTAACTTAAGGTTTGATGTTTGATCAACTGTAGTCTATTTTTCTTTCCAGTTGGTACGCCAGAATTTTGGGAAAAGGTGCCAATAAAATAAAGCATGCTTCTAGCTACACTTTGACTATTTAATGACAATGGCTTTGAGAAAAGGCATTTGAAATTTCAGGCGTACATAATAATAAATATTAGAATAAACAGGAATAAATAAACGTTGCAGTAGAGAAAGATTAAGACTTATAAAGCGACAAGCTTGAACTCAAACGTTTATTTGCGCAACAGGAGCTTTTAACGAAATACAAACCTCTACTAATTAATTGAACGCCTCAACTTAGTTCCCAAGCGCGGTTCCATTGTTTTTGTAGTTAGAATAAAGGTGGAAGGTTCTCGTAGTCCTCCTGGAATGTGACTCTCTTTCTATAGGGCGTACCACGACGAATGACGGACATCTTTGAATTGGACCCTTCGTCTTCGAAAAGGGCTGGTGAGGTCGAAATGAAGCTTAAACTGGTTTCACCGATGTTATTCTTTAAATTAGCCAAACCTAGGAAATCGTTCTCTGAACCAAGACCACCATTTGTACGGGCTCGTTTAGCGACGGGAAAATGTGAGACGTACGAGGAATTTTCAAAAGACTGATTCTTCTTGGGGATTGGGGTGGAGGTCTTCGGTTTTCTTGGCAACTTGAGTAAGCCTAGCGCAAAGGCTTCGTTTCGCTTATACTCACTTTCTATTACTGCCTTGGATCCAGTAGCGTTGTTATCACTGGAAGGATTCCCGGGTTGGGTCGAGTCATTCTTGTCAACGCTTAAATTCCCGCAGAGGATGTCGATGAGCTCCCGTATTGAGTAGGACGAGCTGGATTCAACTGGTTTGCATAACATCGTGGTGGCTGACTCTCGTGTCACCCATGGACTCTGAAGAAGTATCTGTTGATCACGGTTGTTAATGTTGACAGTGGTGGTGGCACTCAATTCTGGACGTGGCGTTTGCGGCGGTCGCTGAACGTTTCTAAAGATGGACGGCATAAGTGTTCGATTCAAGGTTCTGAAAACAGGTTAGGTGTTATTATTTCCGGATGTCGAAGTCCTTTCGAAAAACAAATAATACTTACATGCGCGATGGAGGATCCTGCTGTGGAGTCATTTTTGAAGCCGAATCTCTTGCAGGAGGTGTTCGAAAAACAGGACGCGATTGGGCAACAATGCCCCAGCTGCGTGTCGGCGACGGGGTGCTATATCGAGCTCGACATTGAGAAGCAGTTACCAGTGGAGGAATACTACCAATGGTGACATTTCCCAACGGTGAAAATGTGCTGCCTTGTACGCCTGATCCCGGAAACCCTTGACCTTGACCAGGGCTTTTGCGGCCATAGCCGCGGTTTCCATCCCGCCGGATTGGGTGCTGCCAATATTGCGAGTGAGAATACGATTGCGAAAGTTGTCCAAATCCGGGCGAAGCAGTTCCTCCTCCACTTGCCCCGGCTAATTGGCGACTCCGTTGAACTCCCATTAGGATTGATAAATCCTCTTGCATTTCCTTTTTACGACTATATCTTCCTCGGTGCTTTGTATTCAACATTCTTGAAGATATGTGCTATCAGAAAGTAATGAAAAAGTATTAGCTTGAAATCATTCGATGAATAATTTTAAATTGAGCAAAAATAAACAATTCAATAGGGTAGGTGTAGGTATTGTAAAAGCAAAAGGAATAAGGAATATCACAGCGATCCATATTTAAAAAATAAAATTGCCTGTGCTTACGTCAAATGTCAACGTATCCACCCAAACTTCTTCGGTCTACTTTAACAGGCTTCAAACCTTTCTAACTAAAAAAATTAAATGAGTGTAGCACTGTTTTCACTTTTTTACAAACAGTTTTTAACTTATCCAATCTAATGAACAGAAAATCTTTGCCCCCCGGAAACAGAGCTGGATGAAATAAGAAACAAGCGGTCAAACCAAGAATATATGAGTACTAACCGTGAGGACAGCATGCAGCACCTTGACCTTACCTGCCAACAAAGGTCGAAGATGCGCAAGCGACGACAGACAGACGACAGATTTTTGTTCGCAACAACGCAACGTAAAACGTAACCTCAACAAAATAAAGACACGTGCTCATAATAGAATAGGTCTCAGTTTTGAGCAAGGCGTCTGGCGCGAATTTGAAACTCAAAACTCACAATGTCTTTCTTGTTGGTCAGTTGTGTCGCGTCGTCGTCGTCGTCGTCATTTCCTCATTTCTTTGTTGACTTTGACTGGACTAAGGACTAACCGTCTCTCATCCTCTCATCCTATCAAGTAGAAATCAGTTGGCCAGTCGTCGTCAGTGTCAGTAGTCGCAATCACACACAAGTTACAATCGTCCGGCGTCCAGACGATTGAGCACCGCCAATTAAATTAAGCGCGGACCCGATTGAGCACCGTCATGTCAATCGACAATTAAGTGCGAGGCTACAATACTGATTAACTAGGTGTTTATGATGTTATTTTAGTTAGGTTATGCTACAACTTGCTAAAAACACTGGATTCCGTCGGTTGTACGGTCTATCTCCCGCAGGGTTAGGGCGGGCTGTGGTTGATCTCAACTAATTGTGTCGGTGCTTAATCGGGAACGAACTCGGGATCGGGATCCTGCCTTAATGAGCTCGCCTCATCTCTCTAAGATCCTGCCCGAGCTCAATTGACGACGGCGCTAAATTGACGCGGAATCATTCAATTTCGCTCCATCGTCAGGTCATGGTCATGGGTCATGGTTCAACTATTCAACATGCATTAGTCACACGTCGTTCATATTTTAATCAGGTCATAGGTATTTATATGTATATGTGCATGTTATTATTAGTTATTATTAGTAGCCTGCCTTGCCTGGCTCTTTGAACTTTAAAACTTTAAAATTGTGTCTGCAGTCAGCAGTTGTTGCACAATAGTTGGTTCTATTCTATTGTATACAAGGACTGTTAAACGAATTATACAGTCAACAGTTACGTGGAGGTCGTAAAAGAGAAACTAAAGTGTGGGTGGCTACATTCTAGAGTAGGTACTGTGTATGTACAATAGCCACAAGCAAAGCAGTACAGTTTCAGCTGGAAACTGTATTGTGGAAGAAAATTCACCAGGGATAGGGATGGTTTTCCTACAGATATCTAATGCTAAGCCAACACTGGTCTCTTTCTCTGAATTCTTTCCAGACTCATTTCGTTTTTGGTTGTCGGATCATGACTGGAGTCTACCCCGTCGTCTGCCTCTTCTGTCAGGACTCGGGAGAAAGTTTGGAGGCTGTAAATGGATGTGAAGATACGGGGTTTTGGGGAGTTGCCACTGAGGCTCGGAGTCGGCAAGACCTTTCTCTCTCTTGCTTTCACCCGCACCAGCTGCCCCTAGTTTCACTAGCCGCCCTCGGACATAAGCCCCTATCCAAGTCAGCTCCCGACAAGCCATTAGCGGGTATTAGAACATTGGGTCTAATTGACACTCGATTCCTCTTTTGCCCTTTTGTGAACTCAACTGTTGAATTGATTTCAATTTGATCGACTCTCTCACTTGGAAGCTATTAGCACGAGAAATCAACTCGTGTGATTCCATCCTAAGCCGGAGGCTCTCAGCGTCGCCTGCTCGAGAATTCGGACTGGACAATACCTGATATTCACCTGGCTTCCCTTCCCATGGTTGGTGGCGCTTAGAACGACTAGGTGACTTGTGTTTTTACGAAGTACTTCATCCTTTGAAGAATGGCTATTTCAAGAGTCTCTCAAGAAAAATATGTTGTGCAACAGAAAGAGAAAGTGGAGAAAGGAATTATGTGAAGTCTCGACCTGGTGCTGCTAGTGGCCCTAGGCGTAAGTCAAGTTCTTGGATTTCTGTCTGACAAAAGTATTTGTTCAAATTCTTGAAGGATAATTAAACAGTGGTTATGAGAACTGAAGCAGTGAAAACGGGCGCTTCGAGCTAGTTTGTCATTCCGTGCAGGAGTTACGCCTTTACGCCTACTTTATCCTTCTTAAATAGTCCGCCAATTTAATCACTAAACGCTTCTCTTCTCATTATCATGTTCTGATTTTTAAATAATTAAGAGTCAAAGTATAGGGTTAACTTGAAAGTTATTTTCAGGAATCAGTGTTAGCGCTATTACTTTTCATTTGGGCATGCTTGTTATTATGCTTATTGTCTTCACTCTCCCTTGTGCTACCAGCCCTGCTCTTTCAGTTGCGCTTCTTCGGCGTGCGTCAGTTCGGAATAAGTTATTCTGTACCCTGGAGAGCTTGGAACTATTTTTAATGAATTTGAAAAGCGCTAGGGGAGATTATGAATATTCTAATAAGTGGACAGGAGGAGAGAAAAGAGAAAGTTGGACAGGAGCGCTTCTCGAATAAATTAGATCAGTGAGCTGAACTAGAACTAAGGCAAAGTTTATTTTTCCAAGAGTCGTTGGGAATGATGATGTATGATGTCATCAAAGCCCAGCCCACTCCCGAGCTAGTGTCACTGACAGCTCTAATAAATCCCTCCACTCACCGCGACACTTTCAACCTCAACTTTACTGACGTGCTCCTGCGTTGAGAATTGAGAAGGCCAGAGAGTTCCAGTTATCATTATCACCGTGTTATTACAAGCCAGGGCTGGAATTTGAAATGCACAAGTATGGTTGGCGAAGGCCAAATTCCAGTTCTATTTTTCAGTTGAACAACCATGGGGTTGCTTAAGATCGGTAGTTTTGCTGCAGAGCGGCGCTGTGGTTCCTACGAAGTGATCATAATTTCGATGACATAGGGATTTCGTTCAGTACCTACTCAGTAAATTAGGTGTTTAAAATTAGACATTTTACAAAAAACTTGACGCAGATAACAGTAGTGTCATTCAACTTACAAATTAAAAACCGAAGCCTATCTACCCATGTGATAATAAAGATGTTCAAAACGCTTAATTGTACTGTTATGGTCACACTTGGATAAAGAATACTGCGGAAGCGGAAGCTCTTAAGGACGGGAGTCCATTGTGCAGCAGATTCATCCTGTGCTCTGCTCGGACATTTCAAACTGGCTTTTTCGAAAGAGAGAGAAACCTAATAGTGGGCTGCTTGTCTGCATACCTGGACTTGAGCTACACTTTCACTGCACTGGTGAGAAAGCCGAATGGTAGAGTTGTTGAAAAGTGAAATGGAGAGTTTTCACGTCCAAGTCAGCGTTCGTCCTTCCCGAGCGCAGGCAAGGCATCGTCGCTCTGTCGCACAAATCAGAAAAAGTTGAGCGAGTGACTCGGTTGGAAAAATTACTTTTTGTTACAAGCTCCAATGAAAAGTTTCGAGATCAAAACTTGATGGAATTATTAGGCTATAACTATAATTATATAATGGGTTTCAGTCAACCTCTTCTTTCTAGATCCGTGACTTACTGCATACTCTAGTCATTATTTTAAAGTATGAGGGTTCGCTTTTCTGAGCCAAAGTTTTAAGTTCTGAAATTATTCGGTTTTCAGATAACGGAGGAGTGATCACTCAGCGCGATATATCCGCGAAGCTGATCCAAAATGACGTCTTTGAAAAAGTCTGTAAGCGTGGCCCTGCTCGTGGTCTGCCTCGTCCTGCCCGTGATAGTGGCTCAGCGGCGTACAGGCGGTGGGCTCAAGGGAAACCGTACCGGAAGTGGGCTCGGGATTGGAGTGGGCGGTCGAGTGACCAATTCATCAGGAAGCGGGAGCAGCAGTGGTGGAATCAACTCACTTCGGAATATGAATCGTGGGCCAGGGCTCAGCATTGGTGGTGGAACCACGTCTACTACTACGCCATCCCCCAGTCAAGCCATTCCGATCGGGTCAGGGAATTCGGAGAACCGAAGCGTCTCTGTTGGACTCATTGTGCCCTACTCCATGTTCTACCGGAGGGACTACGAGCGGGCCGTGTCCAACGTCATGTTTTACCTTCAAGGAAAGGGAAAGGTCAAGTATGACTTTTTGTCGAAGTACAGGTAATGTGTAATATGTGTCTGTCTATATGTAATATATATACTATATACGCACTCCTTATATATAATGCGTACTCCTTGTAATTCAGGTTCACAACGACAGAAGTCCTTACACTCATGATTACTGTGAGCCCCAGTCCCAGAGGTAAGAGCCTCCAATTAATATAGTTACCTTAAGATTCCTATATTTTCGCTTCCAAATCAAGCATTTTCCAGTATTTTTCATAACATTTAGTTAATAAGTCCTGGTGACACTGTTTGAAATAATTAGCGGCCGCGAATTTAGCTGGACCAGGGATATAGGTCAGGCGGTCAGGTGTCATAATTTTGCCTTGGTCTCTGAATCAATCTATGATATCAGTTCCAATAATAGGAATAGCTCCAAACAAACAATTACGGTGTCGGGTCTGGGGCACATACAGTGCATCTGCTTGAAAGCTTAACGAGGGCCCACCACAGTTGGATCATGCTTCGTTATTGTCTCTCAATGAAGAGTTAATTATTAGCGTCCTCGTTGATGTGACTCAATGGATGACAAAGGCAGTACTCAGAGTCTGGGGTATTTCGTTACACAAAAGGAGAAATCAGATTTGGATGAGCAGCCTAGCACCAGTCATAGAGAGTGCACCAGTGGCAACGCCAAGTCGAGAAGCTTTCGTTGGCGGTTTGACTTTCTCCCAACCCTTTGAACTTTCCAAGCCTCCAACTACTTCAGATTCTAATCTCGCTCATTAGGTATTCATCTCCTACTTTCTGTGAACAGCACAAAATATCCACTTTCACCTGGAGCGCTTTTCCGCCGGAATAAATTAGAGGTGTTGCGAGGTTGCTGATTGATGATTAAAGGCTCTGAGGCTCTCCAGGAGTAGCTTAGGAAGCCGGATTTAAATTTTAGGCGGAATATGATACCTCTTCTGGTTGCTTTTGTGCTGAATAATGCTACTGAGTAGACCTCATTAGGCATAGTATTTGAAATTGAACTGGTAAGAGGCTAGTCTAAAGCTACGTAAATATTTTATGAATTCTGTTTTGGAATTGAAGTTATGGCGATGTGATACTCAGAGACAAGAATATGTAGTGATGGTTTGGGAAGATAAGCTAGCCAAAACCAAGTAAGTATCGTCGCTCGTTTTCCAGAGAACAACTTTGAGCTCCGTTTCTCAAATCTCCGTAGGGAGCCCGTACGTACGCAATTAAAAATTAATGGATTCTTCTATTCGGCGGATGTGCCTGGAATCTGGAGTTGAAATCACATTAAGTCTAGGGCTCTCACCATTTGCACTACAAAAGGGGTAGAGAAGTAGCTTGAGTACTCTGTCTGCCAGCTCAATCCCAGTCCCATGTCTACGAGCTACTACTTCCCGTCGCCATGACATGGTTCATGTGGAAGTGATAATAGGCAAACAGTGAAATGACGCAACGCTCAGTAGAAAGCACAATACAATAATATTGTAGGTACACCTTTACTTTCACTACGACTGATTCAGCCTAACCTAGGGAACATACTGAATACTGAACAACTCTATTTCCGTAGCGAAAGTATGAGAAAACTCGTTCTTAGTTCCATTTTCTGCTTCGTCTGCATCTTCGGTCTGGCTGTTCTGAGCTGGCTGAGACAAGAGGACCCGTTTCGGAGAAAGTGCCAACTGATTCAAGAAGCGAACAAGGACAATGTGGGTTATAAAGAGTGTCCTGCCCGGGACGCCGAGACATGGGCGAAGCGGCGAGGACGAGGGACTCATCTGGGTCATAAATACTTCTACCAATATGGAGCCTATATGGTACTCGCTGACTTTCTCCGCCCCAGCTATCCTCGTCGCGATTCCTATAACACGACACTCTGTGTCCATTCCCATGGTGGTCAGGGACAGGCGGGTGTCGAGCTAGAGCCCGATTCCTGGCACTTTCTTTCCCGTAACCTGCCCACGCTGGTGAAGCGATGGGGCGGTCCAGTTTCCTTGGCCATCTACACACCCCAAAACGATTTCTACGTCGCCCTGCGAGTCATTTCCTACCTCCGCCAATGCTCTTCCGCCCCCATCTCCGAGTGGGTGACTTTCCATTTCGTCTTTGATCTCGACCACTGGCCAGGCCTGGCAAAGGGCTATAAATCCATTCTGGCAATAAATCTCGAACAGTGGGAAGATTCCGAGCTCTGTCAAACCGATTACGAGAACCTCTTTGAAAACAGGACCTTCTCTTTCCGCCAACGGGCCAAGCTCTCTTATCCTATAAGTATTGTCAGAAACGTGGCGAGGACTCGCGCAAACACGTACCACACGCTCGATGCTGAACTCAACCTTCATTTCTACCCGGTGCATTTCGCAGGCCTGGTTGACAAACTCAACGTGTTGTCAACTCGACCACAGGATCGAAAATTGAGGTTAGTTCTGAACTGTTTTCTGGTCGTATAGACAAGCTTTCACTCAATGATTTATTTTCAACAAAATTTCATTTTTTGAAACTACCAGCAGGCTTTAACGAAACTCATTAAGTATGTTGCTCGCGGACATTTTTTTTTGATTTGAGTAATATGAAATTTTTAAAGCAAGCAGAGATTGTCTTTGCCTCGTAGCTAGGCTAGAGCAAGATAGGTCCTTATGATTACACAATAGAAGATGGTACCTACTATAGAAGTCCGTTGTAAAGTAGGAGTAAGATAGCTTTAATGGAACGTGGGTTTGAGTCTTGGTCTCAGCTCTGATTTCCTTTCCCTTATCTCTGCTTTCTCGGTGCAAACAAACAGTGGCCGTCGTGAAGTTGTGCTGCTTTCGGGCTTTGAGCTAGTTGGCCGGAATGATGACAAATTGAGAGAGGGTGATTTGTCAGAAGGAACTAGGCCCAGACCGACTGTCAACTCGGGGGGACTTTCTCTCCGAAGACGCCTTTCCTGCCCTCCTCACTGTCATAACCATATTATTCCATTTGCTCCGCGGGACTGGAGAGTGGAAACGGGAATTGGAGAGGACAGAGCAAAAGTCGTTGACGGGAATTGGAAGGACTTTAAAGAAATCCTGGAGGAGTTGGAGAAAGCTCCACTCATCATGGACTCCGACCCTTTCTTCATTGCCAACCAAGACGTTCCTCTCTTCGATGAAAGCATCACCATTCCATTCCAGGCTCAGGATCAATGTGCAGACAAGCTAATGCTCTTACAAGTCATGTGCCAGCTCGGATACGAATTCAAACTCATGACCAGAGCTTTCTTCATCCAGACTCAGCGGTCAGATCGAAGTGAATGCGCCGAGTCGACAAAGTTCATTAATTATTCCAACTCTGCTTCTTACTATCAACTCTTGTATGGCAGCAAAAGGAACTGCTCCTTGCTTCCTGGCAGCAATTGACTAGTCTCTAAATAAACCCTGATTTTACCAAGGTTCTTTTTTAGAGTTACGCTTTCCTTTTCTTATGTTCTCATCTTCAGTAGAACAGGAACATTCTTTTAATACGGGTAGTTAATTATTAAACCTTCAGAACTTTCCAGTTGAGGTCGAACAGTCTACTTCAAGTCCAAAACTCCAAAATTAGTTATTTCTTAGGTTTGTAAATGCTGCGGCTTATCTGACAGATGGACGTCTTTATCAACATTCCGTGTCTTGTATGCAAATTAATACATAGAGCTGGCGCTGCAGTAGATTTTGAAAAGGTGTGTGATATCTTTTTTGAAAAAAAATTAAACTCTATTAGCACGAAGCGTTGAATTTCGATGTTCTGACTATATCACAGAACAATTTGCCTAATTTTCCAATAATTTAAAGCCTTACTACTACTACTGCTGAGGGATTCCCGAATCTGAATCTTTTTCATCCTTTGGGTTGATTCTACCTGTACGAAATTAACATTAAGCAAGAACTTTCTCCAGACACGACTTTTGCACGTTTGTACTTTGAATTTATGCTGTAAAGGTTCCTCCTAATTTTTAGTTTAATTAAAAGTGATAGTACTATACGTCATGCAATCTGAGACAAGAGAATGGACTTGTACTAGTTCTACTGGAATAACAGACTGTGGACAATGAGCCTCCTGCCTTAGTGCATATAGGTAGAATGTAAAGGAATAGCTTTTCCCTCCTTCGCCATGACCATTACAAGAAATGAGCATGGGAAATGGTCACTGTGAGGGACTCTCAGAATAGTCCTTGCTTCCATCGAGGTCATTACATGGGAACTGAGGATGGCCCAGCTTCTGTCCACTTTGGCCTCGCCTTGTAGACAAACAATGAAAGCCTCACGGACGCTCGTAAGTAGCTAGAGTTGAGTTAAGGAGATGAAGCCACAAAATGAGATCTTTCTCTGCTACCAACAAAATCGTCCGTGGAGAAAGTAGTTTCCATTATTCCATGGGCTCACTGCTCCACTCGCCTCAGAGCGAGGTAATCATTGTTCCTTTCCAAAGTGGAACTTTATTGAGAACCTCCTCCTCCTTCTACTGAATCGTAACTGAGCTCGGCTTAACAATACACGCTTTTCCAATCCTGAATGACCTCCTTAGAACTGTCATTAAGGAAGCATTCAACAATTTATTAGCCGCTTCGAACTCCAATTAGTTATTCCTCGAAGACCTAATCTACAGTACCTAAAAGATAAGAATACATTGCGAGAAGATTGCCTACAGTATTGCCAGATGCCCGATCTTTTAATCACAGAAAGTTTATGCTTGTGCTTAGGTTTTACACGGTTTTTGCCGAAATTCAGTTGAAAGTAGAGGACTTACGGTGAATTCACTGACTACCAAAATTTTAGGCAAAAATATACAGAAGTTTCGCCAGATATTTTAATAATTTAAGATTAAATTAAATCCAGTATAACAGACTTGTACATAGGTACTTACTACTTACATGACTCAAGTGGGCCAGCCAGCCGAAATATGAGCTTTTCTTTTTCTCATCACACAATTCTTACTATTTAATGTCGCTTAATGTAATTTGAAATTCTCCGTGTTTCAAGTTTCAACGTCTTGTTGGTTTAGCGTAAAAATATCTCCGGGACTGTAATGTGATTATGGCCCTTTTTCTCATCCAAATGAGATGAGTTTTTCTTAAAAAACCAGGTTATGCTTTCTCCACAGGTTTCCTGTGTCATTTTTACATGTTTGCGAGAAGATTGAGTTGATGCGTATGAGATGATAGAACAAGACTAATTTAATTTGCTGTCTTAGACCTTTTCTGCGAGGATTATATTACTTTTCAAGCCGTTCCGCGGTTGGCTCAAACACTTATTATGTTTTCATTTTTTGTTTTTATTTTTTTCTATGTTGAATCAAAACTAAGTAGTGGTATCGGGCGGCTTCGTGGAATAAACCGTCTAGTTCCAGACGAAGTCTTCATCACACTTGTTAAAGCCTATTTAATTCCTATTTATGACTACTG
>VNWX01000526.1:0-21001 GCA_009869905.1 Ceratophysella communis | reverse complement strand
TCAACAAGAAATTCTCAAACAATTTCTCATCACATGTCGACTGAAATAATAATGTGTGTATATTATCAAATGGAGAACCTCCCTTCTTCAAAGGAACAATGGAAGGAGATCATAGTTTGGACCTACAAGAAAAATTGTATCCATTTCTTCGAAACTGATCCGCAATCCAGAAATCTTAAGGCGGTAAGCGGAAACCGTCAATTTAGCATATATTCAATGAACATGTAGCATTTCAAGGATTTTTCGTTTTCGGAAACTACGTAAATCCGTCATGAAAGATACCGAATAGAGGGATTGCGGGATTTAATAAAAGAATATTCAATAAGAAATTTGAAAAAATTCTATAAAAACCTTCAAGTGGTTCTTTTTTTATTTCTTCGTACGTCAGCAATAATCCATTTCCTTGAATAAGCTCTTTTGTGTGTAAATCTCCCTTGTGTGTACGCTTCCATAAACCTTGAGCTGCTTGAAACTAGTTTCAGGATCATTAACATCTCTCCGCCACAAGAATGAAGGAGGCATGATGACATGACAAGCCCGGATTTTTCTATGAGTTCTTAGGACACCATACGGCGTATTCAATATTTTTCTAAAGCTAAGGGACTCTCATCTGATCACCCACTGCTTAATTATAACAATTTATAAGGTCTTAAGCTTTTGCACGATTTTTCTCCCAAAAAATCATTACAATACATTAACGAACCAATTATATTTTAAAAGATTCACTCCGAATCCCCTGAGATACTCCCTAAAGTCATTCAAATGAGAGTTTACAGGTAAATCGTATTATGACAGAGAATAAATAAATAGCATGGCAAATGAAAAGGGTGCATTGGAACCAGTGGGCATTCCAATTCAATTACAAGGCGTAAAAAGAAGAAATAAGACTCCCCCTTTGCGCGTCAGATGAGAATTGCATGTTTTCCAATTAGCAACGCTATTTTTTTCTGTTGACTAAAGCAGAGGCAGAGCGGAGAAGAGCTCCAAAACACACACCTTTCTCGTTTTCACACCTGATTCATTATCTCGTCGTCTTTCGAACTCCTTCTGCTGCTACTTACTACCTGGTGCCTGCCTGCTAAGAAGCACCACAGTGCTAATGTAATAAGACAAAGGGGAACAATTTAGCAACCTATAATGTATAGCAGTGCATACTAATGTAATGCATACGAGGCAGGACAAGGCGCTTGTATGAGGTTCGTCCATTTAGCCTCTTCCAACAACCAGACACTACTAAAAGTACATAAATGCATTTTTAACTCGTTTAAATACATTAGCATGAGATGAGAGCGGTTCCATGTCGGAGTCACTTGGGATGGTTTTCGTATTCAGATGCCGGCTCTTGGTCTGCCAAATTGCTCACAGCATCTTTGCATGTCTTATTTACGATTTGATTTAATTGTGTTTTCTGTTGAGCTGTGTGTTTAGGCCGTCCATGCTGCCTGCTGTCTCAATGAATTAATTGCAAAATGATCTACTACGACAGGCTTCAGGCTTGGCCGGGCTAAGCACTCTATACGATTAGGTTCCATTAATCAACATCAGAACATGAGAACTGAGAACTAAGGGAGCACCCACTTGAGACTCTGAAGTAATTAGCATAATAAAATAATAAAATATTTCCGACTCACCATTGACCCAAGCGGTGACCCGTTGGAGTATGGGTAGGGTATTCCAAGGTATCCCATGTTGATAGCTGACGGATGAGGAACGCCTTCCAGGGACTTGGCTGCGTAGGGAATAAAAACAAAGACAAAGTCAGTCATCAGGTTTAATTCTCTCCAGACCGGACCCTGCCCCATTAAAACACCTGTCAATGCCAATGAAGTGAGCTTCACATTTATATTATAATGTGATTAGTATGCAGGGTGGTGCGGGACGGAGGTCCTAATATAAATATCGGGTTGGACCAGTTGAAATTGGACTCATAATTACAGGCCATGCCAGCCACCGGTTTGCTCTTTCGGATAATATATTCCGATTAGAAAGTGGACAGTGGTTCTCCATCATTTTCACTCGATTTTTAGGTTTATACTCTTTAGCTGACAGCAATAAAAAAAATAATAAGCAAGTCGACCATATGGGCCGCGATTGCATTTCATAATTGTATTAGTTGTCGCAGAATGAAATAGCGTTTGAAATTTTACATTCGAGATTTTTAATCACCACTGAATATAAAGCTCATAATAAATATAAAGCTGTGTCGATTTACATTTTCAAAGTCCAAGATTATTGCTACCCGATTGACCATGTTGATACAAAGGCAAAGCAAATCGGACATCCGGAAACTAAAAATGCATTGACCGCCTGTTGGAATTTCCTCAACTTGTTTATCTTCGTTTGATAATTCTTCCCACTCGATAAACGAACTTTAAAGAGAGTCAAACATAATTTCCCATTTTAATTTGACAACAAGGCGAAAGTGCCCAAGGGCTCTGGAAAACCTGTCAGCCGCACCGAAACTTCTTTCCTATCGTTCTCCATCCATTCTCTCAAGCAGGAGCTCAACAAGCCTACTACGAAAGAACAGAAGAAGAACCCAAGGCTATCCAAGGCAACATCAAACATCCAGCAATTCTCTACCTAGTCCGCTGGACTCTTCAACACAACAATCGTGATGCATTTTGGGCTGTGCAACGTTAACTGGCCTGCCTGCTCTACCGTGCAATCCGCTGGAACTTAGCTTCCAACTTTTCAACCCAGAGAAAATAACAAAAGGAATTGAAATGAAAGATGCCAAAGGAAGACAAGAGCTACCAGCAAGCAGCTTCCTATCCTGTTCCCAAGTCTGCATTTGATTTGGACTCTTCAACGCCAAACCACGTAAGCCAACTTCAAGTCCAGACCAGACTACGGCTGTCCAGGTAGAAAAAAATTAATCAACATAGTAGGCCGAACCAAGAGACAGACTCTGCTTTGATAGTAATAACAAGATCTCCCAGTCCAACAGTTACTACTTATTTACCACAGACATTTCATTTCGTATCAGTAGTTCAGTTTTCTTAGAATAAAAAATTCCATAACTCGCCCGACAGCCAAAACGCCAAAGAACTCAAAGTCAAGCCAAACTCAAGAAGTCAACAACTCTTTAGCCGCTAATCTGATCTTGAAAGAGTCATAAACGAGATCAGTTTGCAAATAATACAATAGCAGTTTTCCTACTAGTAATTTGCACTCCATCAGAGTAATAGTGATGGGTGACATGACAAACAGGTTCCCGTCAGTCAAGGCTTTATCTCTATCCGCATGCATTATCGTAAAGCTGTAGTGTATTTCTAGACCGGAATTACCTCACATTAGCATTTGCAAAGGCTTCATACGGATGTGGATTGCGGACGCGGACACTTAAAGATGCCGAAGGAAGTAGGCTGATATAGTGGTATTTATTCCTGTGCATGAAAAGCGTTTTGAATATATAAATATGGATCAGGCGAATTTTTGCATATACCAGCTCCAATTTCGACATCATCTTTATAGCTTAGGTACTACGTCTCGTCGGCTTTAATACTGGTATTGTAAGCGTGTTTATTTGAAGATTGTGACAATTTGACGATCGTTGAGGGGCCAGAATATGCTCAGCGTACATTTCAATTTAAACTGGACCTGGACCAGTATTTATAATGGGCAAAAATAAAAATTTGTAAATGTCTGGAAAATTCGAGCCTTATAGCTTTTGCCCATGATTTCCATTTCTGCCAAAAATGCTGGAGAGTGAGTGAGTGACTGGATTGAATTGGATTCAGTGAACTTAGCAGTGGCCCTACTTGAATATATTTTTTATGTGCTTTTTATTTGTAGATTGTGACAATTTGACGATCGCTGAGGGGCCAGAAAATGTTCAGCGTACATTTCAATTTAAACTGGACAAGTATTTATAATGGGAATGGGCTAAAATGAAAATTTGTAAATGTCTGGAAAATTCGAGTCTTATAGCTTTTGCCCATGAATTCCATTTCTGCCAAAAATGCTGGAGAGTGAGTGAGTGACTGGATTGAATTGGATTCAGTGAACTTAGCAGTGGTCCTACTTGAATATATTTTTTATATGCTTTTCCGTCCGTCAGAGTGTTTTTAGAGACTCCATGCACGTTCGACAAGTGATCCTCCCAACCCATCTTATTCATTTTTTATTCCACCACGTCTTCAACTGGAAGAATCTTCTCCTGTCTGTCTCTCAGCCTGCCTGTACTCACTCTATAAGGCTTGATGTTTGATATTTTCAATCTTCCTTGTACTCATCTACTCTACTCCGTAATCAAATATTCGAATCGAAGAGTCATCAAGTTCTCCTGCATGTCTGTAAGATCCAAGATCCAAGTTCACTTCACACTCAACAACATGCAAATAACTACACGGAGGCAGGAAGCACGAACAGAATTCTACGCCTATCATCAGCCAGGGCCAAATGTCAATTGGTAGTGCGGTCAAAAAACAATCCAATTTGGCTTTTGCTAATTCAACTTTCGACGATTCAAATCTTCCATATCAAATAAACAATCAGTGTCATTCGACAATAAATCGTGTAAAAGTGGTTTGATTGGAATACCTGATGCAAGGGGTGGAGAAATGTTGATTATGCACGCTACGACTTCACCATTACCATTACAAGAAGTAATTGCATGAGAGATCAGAGACCGTGATCTGGATATTATGATTATAACTATTAACACTGACAGCTGGACTTGGAATTTTTAGGAACTCTGACCGGACAAAATTTTTAGCTTTTGCCTCGGAGTGGTACAAGGTCCATTCAGGAATTAAATACGAATTAAGGGAAAACGGATGCTGGGTACAATTACAAGTCCTTGCATTAAAATGTGAATTTTATATGCAGTGTTTACCGTATAAGCCGATGAGGCTACGGATATTCTCCTTTTTCTAAATTATACCCGACTTCATCAATTTATGACCTGTCAGGAGAAAACAAGCATTTTCATACAGGCGATTCATAATCAGAGCCTCATTCACACTAAATCAAGGAGAAAACAAGTTTGTCATTTTTTCCAGTAGCCCCTCTAAGCCATTTCTCCATTTCCACACTGGATTTCATTAATATTCCGTGTAATTTTCAACTGAAACAATAGACTGGCTGGCAGTGCGAAACTGCATTATAAAACTATAAAAGTTGAGCTTCAATCGTGCTTGCAATAACCACCTGTACTACAAATTCGGTGATTCAAATATTATTTAAAAACTCAACGGCTTCAAAGTCATGAAAATATTTAATATTAAACTCGGTATATTTATCACTCAACCAAAGAATAATGAAATATCATCTCGCCGCTACAGTTATCCGTATCCCATTCATTTCACATAACCAAAGACGCTGCGGCAGGCAGGAAATTAGAGATCACGCCTATTATTAGTACCCGTCTGTCGTGTCAGAGCGGAGCATAACCGGGGTTTCGGATTCTTCGGTGGAGGAACAGACAGTGTACAAATTTCTGTTTGGATAGGAAAAGATGCCTTATTTAAAACATGTAATAAGTCACCTCTCCACTTGACATGTTTGAATTTCTACCCGAAAAACTCGAGCATATGCAAAGATCCGTAGATCCTCTAGGTATGTCTCTATAAGATTCCCAGAAGGCACAATTTTTTCAGCTTGCTAGCTTCTAAATTCTAAATGCAAGAGGATTCATCTCACAATTCCGCTAGGTATTCTTGGCAATGGAACTGAGGAACAGAGGTGTTCTCCAAATCCAAAACAAAATAAAAATATCTGCCTCTAAAACTACAATCCGTAATCCAAAGAAGATTTCAATTTCCTCTCCTCGAGACAAATGCAATCAGGCAAAAGTCACACTCTCAGTCAGACCAGGGCAGTATAATAATTCCCAAGGTACTTGAGAAACTCTAATTTATTCAAATTGCATGTAAAAACTAAAGTGAAAAATTCTACAGGGAGAAGAAGATTCCAATCCAATCCACACAATCTCAGAATTGTTAAAAACACGAGAGAAAGAAACACACAGAGAATTAATGAAACCCAATTTTTTGGAGCCTCTTTACAGATTTGAAAGCCTGAAAGGGTTCTGGCCTTGTCTTAAGTGATGATACTTTAACATGCAATCCAATCTTCCATCTCACACTCTAAACGACTCGAGCAAATACTTCTTTCTCGAAAAAAATTAAGCGTTAGCCCTGTACAAAACCAAACCTGATTTAACTTTAATTTAGATTTTCAAAATTGGAAAATTCCAAGTCATCGAAATTCATGGATACTGAACAGCGTCCTCGTCCGTCTTCATAATAGTTATTGTGGTTTTCTATAGGAGCTCTCAGCTGTGCCAAATGTGTATTTCCAGGTTCTCAAGCTTCATTTCATTTTGAAGCTTTATATCTTTTTCATTAACTCTCTTAGGTGAGTTCTTGTGTCTCTGACTGTACAAATGGGCACATGGGTAAGAACAAGAACCAAGAGCATACGGTTCAATGTTCAAGCATCTTTCTCTCCGAAAATAAACTTCCCGGCCACGAAAATAAATGTCCTACAAGTTGGCTGACTTATGTTTTGGTAGGGGAGAAAAAAAAAGAGCCCGTCTACTATTTTGTCGGAGGAAGGGAACAAAAATTCCCGTGTGCTCTACAGCAGCCGGGTAGCGGCTTCGAGATGTTTCATTTGTCGTAGGCACTAATTACTTCGTACATGTCAAATTAGAAGATGTGGCTCCGTTGGTGGCGTACAGGCAGTATTCGGAAATTCGTGAGCTTGGACGCTAGTGAGCGCATTATATAAATCGACGTAAACCTAATTTGTAAGAGCATTTCAGGTGTGAATGATCATTTTCATTTCCTCTACCTACCACAGCTACGAAACCCGGGTAATGGCAATATATTAACCTGGCTTGGACTTTTTGAAGAAGTCTGAGGCTCGCTCAAAGGCGCATAAAAAACCTATGAAACCGTTCCGAGTTTACTTTACACAAGTTCCTTTCGTCTCGTTCGGTTTCATCTGGTATGCAATGTGTGAATTCTTTGCTAATGTCTTCATGTCAAGATTTTTTTTTGGAATAGGCAACGGAAAAGAGAGCGTCTTTGGATTCTGATAGAACCACTCACAACATTGGTATCTCCCTTGAGAAAACTCCATAAAAATCCCTGCCAACACTTCTTTCCACCAGACAGACCCCAACATTATGACGCCTTTAGCTTCACATTAAAATGGCTACAATTAGAACAACCTTGTCAATAAAACATCCCGAGTTATGAGCCTAGTTAAGAGAAATCTTTGGTTTGGATAGCTATTATGCTTATTCAAGAAAAAAGAAAATCGGGAGGCCTAAGAGGTTTCGTCGATTAAAACTTCATCTCGTGGGTAATAAGCCCGCCCATTCTTGTCATTGGAATGCAATTGAAAAGAAGAGTTGGAGCTGTATGTATAAGTTACTATCTACCTAGGTTACTCGTTAACTATCCCGGGTAACTCCAGAAAAAAATAGAACAGTAAAAATACCGGTATTTTATATTTGATCGAGATTTGATGCCGTTCAGATTTTTGCCTGCTGTTATATTACCAATGCGTCATTTTGAAATCATAGGTGTGCTGATCTTGCGAAGTTTTAGTTTTAGAGGGTTTTCGAAATTCTAAAAATCGGCCGAATTTGATCATAGAAGTTCCAAAAACTGAAATACCTAGCTGTGTTCAAAATAGCGAGGGTTGTTCCTTTTTCCGTGCCCTTAGCACGCATGAGAGAAAATGGAAATTGGCCTGGTTTTATCTTCCCTATAAAAAAGTGTCATAAGACGGACCCATCATTTTTAATTAGATCCTTCAACCCCCTCCCGTGTAGTGTAGTAGTCTCCAGCCATTTTGCCTTTGCCTATCTCTTTGAGAGCTTGTAAATTAAAGTAGGCAAGACTTGAAGCGATCATTTCCTTCGCCCCAAACCAAATTAAAAGTCCGTCCTCGGAAGAACAATGCAATGCAGATGCAAGTCGGACTGACTGAGCAAATGCACTAATGGAGGAAGCGTTATATCTGCTCAAGCTTACAAGTCAGTTAACTTGAGTTGATGTTCCCCCTGCTTAACTGAACAGAACCGTGAAAATGCGTGTTGGGAACCCGAGAGAGATTCTTAATTGAGCTCAGTCCCTTCTCCATACACTTTGCGAAGGAGCTTGAGGGACAGAGTGGTAGTTTCCTTGTCAGGTGGTAATTACTCTCCATTTAATTATTATAATTAACCGAGAAATGATACACGGGCACCCTTTCGCACGCTCACTGGCTCAGGAGCTCTCTACAGGAATTTTAAATTAATATTCATTACCTGACCACTACCTAGCCAATGCGCTTCGGTGGAAAGCTCATTATAATTAAATTAGTGCAAAAAAATATTTAGAATAATCTTACCAAATATCGAGCTCGGATCAGTCCGAAAACCATGATGCCCGTTCTTGCTCGAACTCGAGTAGTTACTCGAGTGCCCACTGCCCGTACTTGAGTAGGATGGACTCTTCCGGCCCTGAAATGGCAAATCAGAAATAAAAATGAATTAAATTTAATTTGGCAAACTCCTTAGATGCTAAATGCACATAAGCTCAATGTAAATGCACTATTGATGAGGACCAGTACCGCCCCGATGATGAGAAGTCAGACGGACTCAGTCGATTAATTTTTAAATCCGTAATAATACCCAGCTAAACGCATCGACGTTAATTATATTACCTACATCAATTCATTAGCCCTAGACGTATTCAGTCCGGGCTGTTGTTGTTGGCTGGACTGGGCACTTTGAGTTTTATTACCACCTTTCCTCTTTTATGACTACCTACATCCTTGACTGAGTTCACGAGCGGAACTAATCGGCTCGAATTTCTTTTCCGTTCCCCCGGAATTTCAGTATTAATCATATTGTTCATCAAAAAGTCTGTCCGATTATATCTTCAGTATAATTTTCTAATTCAAACATTTACAAACGGAATTGGGTTGGGCTCCTCAGCTCAATCAGATTTTCTAATAAAATTACTTGTACTAAATGATGGTTAGCTTGGAGAGACCTCCCCAAATATCTGTAAATTAAAAAGCATTTATTTTCTTCCTTGTATTTCAATATTTCTCGGATTGGCGTCTAAGTTCATAAAATTCGAATTGTACCGTAACATCCTACCTAGAGCATTTGATTTTCTCATCTCACAATCAGTCCTCATCTTATTTATTATTTTGAACATAAAACAAATGGTGCTCTGGTCGATGTCTGCAAGTTGTGTTGTAATGTAAATGTAAGTCATGTATGTTATGTGTGGTGTGAGGGTGAAGCATCTTATTTTGGTTTTGTTCTTGTTTCTTTCCTTCGTTCGATTTTAAAAGATTTTGAGGTTTTGTTTTGCTTCAGGCCCACCCGAGTTGTTCTGTATTATTTCCTTTTTTTCCACAGAAGAAAAAACAGTAACAACGATACTTACTCAATATTTTTAGTTTTGGGGGAAAAGGTACCTGCAATGCTGGTATGCTGTTTCTAAAGACGAACCTTATGTTCAGCTTGGCATTATATTAAAAATATAGTCAGGACTAACTCAAATTAGATGGAACATTTAAATCTCGTTAGATTAGATTATTTCAAAAATGAATTAAATCGGGAATTACATTTGAAAACCGGCGTATGAAATCGTATATTAATTTATTCCCTGCCCATAACATAGAAATGGACTAAAGAACCCTTCCTTGTACCATATACCAGTCAGTCAGTTTCTAGCTGTGTCACTTCAAGGAAAAAATATGGTACCCTATCCGGCTCAAGAAATATATTTAAGTGGGTAAGACTAGACCCTTGCCTTGCAATTGGAACTTGGAACAGTAAGCTGAGCAGAACGGGCATACTGAAGCATACTGAAACTGAATGCTCAACAATGCAGGTCTAATACACTATTTGTTATTTGTCTGTTTTCCCATTATATAACTCCAAAGTGTCCTATGTCCTGATAGTTCTTGGGAGAGAATTTCTTGAGCTATAGGTAAGGTATATATCTTAGACCTGCATATATACCCCGTATCATGTCACAGTATCTATTCTGCTACTACTGGGGCCTCTTCTGGTCAAAGTCTCTCTGACTGCATATTTGTGGTTAGCAGCATGCCTTTAATAATAATAATAAATAATGTATCTAGTCTATGATGCCCTGTGCACACACATGGAGAGGAGCGACGACACTCAATTCAATCATGGATGAATGAGCATATGACCAGAGAGATGCATTTTTTGCCTTGATTGATGTCTGAATTTGATACTGCCTGACTCCATCATCATCTTATGAGACCATCATCTGTGGAATTCGAGGACAGATGCGATCGAATATAAATTCTAAGTGTCAAATCTACAATATTCCAACAAGCTTCAATGATTATCCAAATTCAGAGCGCCACAGTAATCGAACTAATTTTTTAAAAAAAATTTTTAATTGGATATTTATAAAATGTTTTAAAGAATCGTCGCGTCTATTCATCTGTCCGCGGTCCGTTGTCCCAGCGCTCATCTATATCATCAGAAGCCTAATCATGACCATCATTTCAAAGTCTCAGGGAAGCATGAAGAGAGAGAGAGATGCTAGTCTAGTCTTATTAATAATCAGTGTCACCATATATGCAAATTGGAATCAATCCTCAATCTGGATGACTGGACCTGATACATAATATAAATTTCACCAAATTACCAATCCGAAACCCGAAACACTCATGCGAGACGCCTTGTGGTTGCGTTTGGGGGGTTTGGTTTTCATTTTCTCGGTCTGTGCATACAAGCCAGGCAAAAGACAAGTCGGATTTACGGGCAAAAAAAGTATTATTTTTACAAGTCACTCGTGAGAAAACCTGCGTGAATTTGGAATTGGCATTAGCTTAGAGGTTTGGTTTGACATTTTATTAGGCAAAGGCAATGCTAACTTTTCCCGGATACTAAAAATTATATATATCTATGCGTTTCGTTTCTGCAAAAGGCTAATATTATACCTACATAGTTGAGAGTCAATCTTATCATTCTGGCTTAATATCATTTTTCGATAAAGTACCTACCTACTACACCCAATCCAACCCAACACCCACCCCAACAGGACGGAGTAACCTAATAATGACATTAGAGCGGTCTGTTGATAAGCGATAAAACAATGATAATTGATATCGTAATGAATTTTTTGAGTAGTCATAAAGGAACTCTATAAAGAGTCATAATGCTCGTTTGTGAATGCGAGTAATTGTTGAAACCTTAGCCGCAGTTTCATTACCGTATTAAATTAAGGTCGGATGTCGGATCGAATTACTATTTCATTTTTGTATTGCTAAACGCCGTCCTTCTGTCATATTGATTGAAAAAAAAATGCTGTACAGTTCAATTGGTACCGTGTACCGTGTGCCATATTATTAATAAAAATGCTTTCACCATGCCTCATGCCTGTGAAGAAGGTACACGGTACAGCCACAGCGTATACTTTCGCTATATACTTCCCATTATCAAATCTCCTGTGTAGTCTATTCAGGGCGAACAAGGCATGAAACAAATTGTTATGACACCTGGTTGGATTAACTGAGCTTTGATTACATTCTCGATTGCACAACCGTCAGAGCGCCTTTTAGCATAATAGCCTCAGTTCTAACGACGTACCTGTCGTCTGAATTCAACACGATGCTTAGCTTTTGTAGACATATGACATAACTAAGCTAACAGCTCAGACTAGGATTGAAACAATAAAATATAGATGCGAGCAAGGTCAGCTAAGACAATGCGCAGAATCATTATCGCTAATAATATGGATGAGCTTGGGCAGAGTATATTGAACAAAAAGACGCGTGAAGCATTTACGTTTTTGTTTCAATCAATTTAATTTAATAATAATATATCATCAAGAAGAAATAGGCAAAACTGGCTTTCTCGAAGCATCCCCTTATTTTTGAGTATGTTTCACGCCGTAAAAGGTTATTTCTAGTGTCGCTTTTGAGTCAGTTCGAATGATGAATTCATTCATTTTCATGATTTCATTCGAATTTTGACTTATATGAATAAAATCGCACGAATTTAATCTGATTCTATCCAAGAGCAACAATGCGACAAACTAACCCGACAATCCATCTATTCTTCAATTATATTTTAAATCTAAAATTCGCTAAACCAAAACAAATGAATCCGGCGCTTACCTGATCACATTCAGTGGATCTAATAAGATCCCGCTTGTCTTCGTTGATGACGTCGTCTCGATCATTTTCTCCTTCATCTTCAGCACATTTAAATACTTTGACCTCGTCACAGTCATTCGGGTCATCGGAACGAATTCGGTCCGTTGATGAGCTTCCGCTGGAACCCGCTCCGCCGCTAACGTGCGGCATTTTTAACAGTCAAAACTTAACTTTTTATCCAAATATATCGCTGGTATCGTTTCACCAAGTCTTGACACACTACTATCTAAAATTCATAGTCCAAGTCCGTTGAATCCAACAACTCCAGTTATAAATATTATGTTTTGGTAAAATTCACAGAAATGCCCGGAAACACAGGGACACAAGACCGACAACCGGATCGGGGTTTCGGTTTGTGTAAAAAAAACTAATATTTACCACAATAGTCCGGTTTACAGTTTCTCGGCCGATGATGCCTGATGCCCGACGACGACACTTCGTTCTTGTGCAAAAAAATTCAAACTGACGACGCTGAACTGGAAATCCTTGCGGTTCCAGTCGTGTCCGGATTCAGTCAGACGGTCAAGCCAATAATGCCGCACGTAATAATGCGAGCGTTCCTGCCTAGTGCAATAATTCTGAACGGCGTTGAACTCGTGAGACCTTCTCTCAATCCTCACTCTTTAGTTTTTGCTACTGCCTATTGGCTTCCTCAGCCCTCTGTCTCTAGTTGCCGACTGAACCCCTCAATAAGCTTTGAATGTTGGAACTCGGGAAAACAGAGAGAGGAACAATTCAATCCAGTCACCCAGTATCTCATATATAAATAGTTGAGGGTGGGGAAATGGATATCGTAAACAAACAAGTGACTGACAAGACAAGGGCTCGCTGGACTGAACTATAAACCACTTATCAGGAAGGATTTCAGATTTTAGGGCCAGAGTACGTTCTATAGAACAGTTAGAACATTTGCATAGATCCTTGTTTTCTCATGGGAAATGTCTCAAAGAGTGATTTAGGGGGCGAGAATAATCCAGTTTTATGATAATCAACTTTTAAATAGGTTCTTCTTATCTGTCAATGACTTCGGGTCCAATGGGAGTGTTGGCCGTAAGATTAAGACGTGTTGTTGGAGATGACAGTGGAACAAGTGATCAACGTCATCTCGGTGTCAGATGATCATTAATTATTGTTAGGCAGATACACACTCGCTTAGAAAGAAGAACCAGGAAATGATCGAAGAATAATTGAGCTCAGATGTGTTAGCGTAGCTCGTGACGGGACAGGGACAGGGCGTCCTAGGAGGACGCTAGCCTTTGTGGCGGGTAAGTTCAAACGGCGGCGACTGTGACAACAAGTGCGTAATATTGAGGCTTAGCAGGCTCCGCGTGGAGAAAGAGCTCAAACGCACAGCTCAACACAGAGACCCGAGCACGACCAATACTCCAGCCCTACTGTTGTGCTGCGGAGCTTCAAGCCTGGCTAACGAGCTGGTCAGAGAAGACGACGACGAGGGCCTGGAATGCAGGAATACCTTTTTCCATTGCCATGTGTACTGCCTTGAGCCTGGGGGTCTTATTTTTTTTAGCATAGGAGAGTGTTGGGGGAGGGCTGTAACAAAAGGGCCGGTTGGCTTTTCGGGTAAGGAAGCGTTGAGGGGTAGAAGAAGCGGCGGGGGTTGTTTCTGTCCACTTGTTCCTTTTTCTAAAAAGCAGCGAAGGAGTTCAGGGGCTGTTTTCTCCTCTTCTGCTCGCTGGCAAAGCGTCGGATGCTGGGCCGAAGAAGATGACGGGGACAGCGGCGGCCGTGTGTTGCAGGGGAGCTGAGCTGTGTGCAGGCTCGAAAGAAGCTTCAGGAGTTGCCTTCAATGCGCCGGCCGTGGAAAGAGAGGCTGGGAGAACCCACCCGCGACTCAAAGTGCCGAAGCATCACTGGCTCAAGTGCCGGCTCCCACTCCGGCACAAGCCAATCCTTTTACACTTCTCAAGCCTCAAAGGCTGGCCCGAAATCCCTGCCCTCTCTACACGCTCATCTCGGGCATTGCTTGTGAGTGAGCTCCTCCGACGCCAGACCAGCAGCCTCGTGGAGCCATCTCCCTTCACTACAACACATTAGAATGTGTTCTATCAGCAGCTACGTCTAGTCCAGTCGTATTCCGCTTCCTTCCCTTAATGCTTCATATTTATGTATATTTAATTCAAACAAATTCATAAAATTCGGTAGTTTCATAGCTCCAAATGCTTCAGAAAAATTATGAGTAAAAATTGAAGTCTTAAAATTACTGTTAAATTCAAAAATTTGCGAGAATGCACCATTACCATTATTGAAACTGGATTTTGAAGTAAACGGACATCAACTCTGCGATTACGTTATAGCTAAACATGAATGAGAGAGACAGTTGTAATTACAAGTTGGAGGGTGGACGATAAACATAAACCTTTTAGAACAGGAAAAGGGTCAACGACAGGGCCCAACTTAACCTACCTTTAATAAGTGTTCAGGAATATGAACAGCCTCGTCTCCACCTCTCTCGAAGTGTTTTAAAACTTTAAAGGAGAAAGGAGTCTCGTCGAGCGCTTCCATTAATCAGCGTCAAACTACCTGATCCACAGCTCTAAACATTGTAATTAACGAAAGGTAGGCAATAAGCTATAGGTAACTGAAAAGTCTTCGTGAATGCGGCCCGAAAATCCCAGCCTTCTTTTGTTTCTCAGTTTGTAAGGAAAGACGACGACGACGGCGTGGGGGTGTGTTTAAGCTGTGTGATCCCTTGGCCTTGGCAGACAAACTCCTGGTGTTTTAATTACTACGTGTTACTAAAAATTATCTTGGCTGATTGACTGGATTCTGGTGTATGGGCAAGGGGCAAGGTATTTAATTGTGTCAGGATCATGTCGGACCTCTGACCCACGACACACACAGTGCTAAGCTATGGTTTCTGTTCGGTCGGTATCTGGCGTTCTTAAAGCGACCCGCTATCTTATCGAAATTTTATGCAATCAAACATCTCAAGTCTCAAACAGACGTGATTTCTGAATTTTGAACATGAAAAATTTATTAAATATTATTTAGTAGAGAACTTGGAGAGGGCTAAATGCTTTTCTTCTGACTGAATTTTGTAATTTCTAGTTTCTCTTTCTAGAAAAAAAAGGTTTATTTCAATGTCTCCAACTTAACACATACATAACAACGAAAATGCACATTGAAATGATTGGGGTCATTCACTCATTCTGCTTGAAGGCACACTGGGTTGAATAAATTCCAATACTAAGGGTTTCCCTATTTATAATTGCTATACTTTAAGGACTATTTACCATTGCAATAGTGATGCTGTTGATGAAAGATCGGAGTTATTCCACTTTTCAGGTAACCCCGTCCATCATCGTCTAAATCTTACCACTAACTCCTTTTGTCACCTTTCAACAAAACTGTCAAAATGATAAAGTCAGTCTTCGTTCACATAGGTACCTACGTAACTGGAAATGCCCATAAGCATCCAAAGACCACAAGCAGGTAACCATGCTGAAGGTTGTCCTCATTTGGAAGCTTTATTCGGGACAGACGGGTAAAAACAAATCCAGGAATTGTGGGATTATGGGGTGGGGCTTGGGGTAGGTAGGAAATAGAATTAGGCATTCAGTTCAGCGAATATCGTCTCCGAATTTGGATTCCAAAATACTGTCGGACCAGGATTAGCCTTTAAAACATAAACATAAGCATAATGACTACGTTACATGCCGACGATCAAATATTTTGCAAATAATCCTTATACGTAATAGAATAAGCAAAGAAAAGTGAGATCTCACAATCAGAAATTTTTGCTGGAAATTCAGACTGCACATGTATCTAATTGTAAGTTTTAAGTTTTTACTTTTGTTTTCAATTAAGAATCGAACCAGTTTCCAATTCCAAATCTCATTACACATTTTTCAAAGAAGTGCCTCTCTGACTCGTGAGCATTGTAATTATTAGTGGTTCTCTTCTGCTGGAGAGTCAAGAGGTAAGAATATAAATCAGGGAAGAGGGCTGATGATGATAATAGATCAAAATTAAAGACAGGTTGACATGGTGGGTAATGAAGCGAAGGGGCGGGTTGCAGTCATTAGTGCTAACCAGAAGCTATCTCTTCAGCCCAGCCCTAGGAAAGGTAGCTTTGAAATTTTGAATCCGGTGGTGTAAATATGTTGCTACAGCGCATTGTTGTACTTACATATATGCAATGTAGTGCCGGGTGAAGATATGAAATTTTTGTGCGCAATTAGTTATAACTTTGAGGCGCATCCTGGGAAGAGATGTTGAACGAAATGATCTGTGTATTTTTCGAATTAAACTAAACCCATTTTAAATTTAATTAATTAAACATAATGGCTCGCTGGTTTTAATATGCCAGCAAAAAATACGGAGACTATTGCAAATCCGGTGTATCTTATGTTCTCGAAATCTAAAATTTCTGCTCATCAGAAGTGTTTCAATAAACCAAAATTTGAACTTCTTAGGAATAAGATTATGCATCTGGCGAATATCCATTTTCAGTTTTCCAGGCAAACAATGGCAGAAGAGTGCATCGTGGATCATCCAATTTAGTTTCAGTTCATAATGGTATCGGCAAGGTACATTCTAAGAATTTACCTATTGCATCGCCCATTTGGATTGCATGCAGGGCATGATTGGATTGAAAATAAAAGCAGGACTTGTATATCTATACTACACGATTGCTGACAATTAGCCTATTTCACTTTCACAGGCAACTGGATGAGTGCTGCTGCTTTATTGCCATTGTTACTGATCCGGAGGAGATAACTCGTTAATGTAAGTAGTAGCTCAGGATCATTGGTCAATTGGCAGTCGGATATCCTTGTTCAGCACTCTTTTTAAAGCGTTTATAAAGCTTGAATTAGATTGATTTGCAAGTGTTCGAATACATGTTACTTGCAAAATTGAATAGGTTAATTTTTTAGCTAGGTATTTCAATCCGAAACCAAAATGGAACAACTAAAATAATTCGGAGCCTCAAGTACCCGGTGTCAAATTTCGTGGAACCAAAACTGAGCCAAGAATCCCTGGAAGCTTCAAGACTTCAAAAATATTAAAACTGGTCCCGCAGGCCTTCAGAAACGGAATATTTGAGCAGGTACCTATATTTCTCGTTACTAGTCGAGTCAGTCCAACCCAGACGCCTTGTTACCAATACGTTTTAATCTTCATCACGATATGATGATTTAAAACAAAGGAGTCAGGGCATCATTACATCGTTTATTCATCATAAATGACTACTCCAGGCTATTATTCAGGTCGGCAGGATATGCCGCTTAGGGCTTACAAGTACCAGTATAACAGTCCAGTGCCTAATGCTCTTATATAATTTTAATGCTTTTAGTTTAATACTGAATCAGATGCATTCTATTTTAACAATTCGATTTTGATTTCAGCACCTCATATTAGTTGACCATCGAATGAAAAAATTTCAGCCACCAAATATCTTATTCGGCATGCTTAAAGGCCACAGTAAGGCAGGCCCAAAAAATATATTTTTAGATGCACACCATTTGAACGCATTTACTAAAAATAGTGTTTTCGCAAACTCAATTCATTGAATTTAGATAGGAATAAGAACAAGATACTGTTGACGATTTGCAGAGTGTAGGTAGATGCGTCCGTATTAATCGGCAATTACTACTGACTAAATAAATTCTTGTTAATCGATAAAAATTCCACTAACTCACAGGTCTCGTATAATACGTCGAGAAATTCAAGTAGATCGGTATAAACTAACAAAATCGGCCCGATATTTATCCAAATATTTATTGCCAATTATACTGGGCTGAATATTACCTGAAATAAATAACGCCGATCTCGTCCATAGCGGTTTCTGAAGTGTGCGTGACTGGATTGGCAGTTTAGTGTAGAATTTAATGACTGACTGTTACCGTTTACTCCTACCTTCTACTTTTCAACAATATCTTGTTAGTTTAATAGGGAAATTAGCAAAAGCTTCATCATGAAACCATAAATTGAATCCAAAAAAATCCCCCAAACATGCCGCACGATTAAATGCTCAAAAAATGAGCTGTTTTCGGGTTTCCGTCCTTATAACCTTTCAACGTATTCTGGGTTTGCATGCAAGAAGTTGGTGTATTGAACACGTTTGCTGAGCATTTGGGTATTCATCTCAGCTAAATGCAGCTTCTATTGTTGTGTTAGTATCTAATACAATTTGATATATCGACAGGCATTGTATTAATTGTAGTTACCTACCTATACGTAGTTTAAGTTACAGAAGAGTTTCAAAACAAAATAAGGACAAATAACCTAAATTTGAGTATAGAGCGCATACATTTAATAAGCTTTAAATAAAAAATATGAACGGCAACTATTCAAATGAAATATTTTAAATGAAACGAAACACTAATATTATTGGCTAACGTTTCATTCAAAATTCTGCATCATTCATCATTTAGTGAAACAGAGTCCTTGATACATTTAACTCGAATAAAAAAAATCTGATGAATTGCGAAGCTCAATTACTGTATCATTTTCTCGTTAAATGCGTAACAAGTGCTCTGTGTTATCCGTGGCTCATATCGTGTTCCAAATTGTGTTCTGCTAATCGGAACATAAATATTGTATCATCTGATGGGTGTTTGGGCTCCTGAAGCCTCCTGGCCTGGCGGTGTCTTTGATGTTCGGATCGTCGGTCTCCTTTGTCACGCTATACAAGGCTCTGATTGGCACTGATCTCAGCTCCTGAATTGCTCCACGCTCATGTTTTACCAATGACTACTGGGATCACGGACGTTTGTCTGGCTGAATCTCTTCTGGATGTTGGACAAGTGAAAAACTACGCCTGTCTGTCCACAAAACACTGGAAGCTTCTTCATAATGCTTGGCCTACAGAGATAAAGACTACTGGATGAGCTTGACAGAAGAGACGAGAACGAGACAGCTAAAGTCGTTCTAGGCTCAATCAACTCATTACTATGCGGTTTATGAAGATGCCTCTCGCATAATGGCCTAATTGAAATTCTAAATTCCAATCGACTCTACGTGCGAGAACGGCTATCAGAAGATTACATAATTTATTAATAAGTAGGATTAAGATTATATGGGAAATGGTCGTGTTGATACCTCGACAGCATTAGAGAGTCATAAACACTGTTTCATTACTTGATGCGTGCCTGGCAGTATATGAACTAGATCGATTCAATGGCGAAAACAATATCGGCTAGAGTTTTGGGGTAAAAATCGACGCATTAGACACGCCCAATTTCTGCATGCTTGCTAAATAAACATTCAGCATGGTGGTTTCCATTGTTGTAAAGGTTTCGCGAATTTTAATAATGTAACAAATTTTCGAACACAAATTACCCGTTTTAAATAATAATAATTTCTCAAGCAATTCCGTAATTTAAGCACTCATGTTGTGATTCTTCTATAGGCATCGAAAGTGACGAACTTATCGGTTCCAACCAAATGAAAAGTTTCCCATGCCAATTCAGCAGGACTAATGCTCCTTCCATGCCACTCCCCGTCGATTAATTCTAAAACGAAAGCTTCAGCCCTTTTCGGAACACCACAAAGCTCCAGAAAAAGCTCCATATTTTCATAAACTGTCGTCGAAATCGGCTGTCGATCCTTCCTGTCGAAATTTTGTATGAGAATCCGCGATACGGGCGTCAGAAGAATATTCTGGAGAAGGTAATGATACAATCCGGTCGCATTCTCTTCTTGGCGAAAGTTCACGGAAACATTGATTGCTTCGAAGACTTGGGGAAAGTCCTTGACAAAGTATGGATCGAATTGGCAGAGATATAAATTGAGATTGTCCAATCTAAGGAGCTTGTCTTTTGGGAAATTCCGAATGTCCGAGTAGCGAATTGTAAGGTTTTTCAGTGCAGGGGGTAGAACGGAGAGACGCCATCCCAAGTGCCCTTGATTTCCAATGAAAATATTTAGATCCTCCAGACTTCCCAGTTTTTCTAATTTCTTCCCAACACCCCGTTCGTCGTTTTCCAAAACATAGTTCAAATTCAGAGATCTCAGCGAAACCGGAAGTGACTCCAGATCCAATCTCCAGACACTTACAGCCAATTTCTGAAGCACGAAGTAGCTGTCCAAGTTTTCGATGAAATCCGTGCTGTATTTCAACATTGAACTTATTTCACCGGCTTCATGGTCTATGCTGAATATTTTGACGCCGTCAATTAGCAGCTGAATATTTGTGCCCAATCCAGAAACTTTATTGATATCCCATGTCTGAACGTCGTTCTTGTCAAAGAAAATTAGGGATTTCAAGTAACCTTTATCGAACCCTTTCAAGTACTCATCGATTTCAGTCCATTTACTGAAGATGGTGTCATTTCTAAAATTCAGAATTCCAACCTGATCCAGCACGAATTCCTGTAGATGTGGAAGTACAACGCGATCCCACGGCTCGAAGTCGTATGTCAAATTAACTTGGATTAACTTCAGTGATCGGAGCTTTGTGCAATTTTCAAGAGAACGAATTAAAATCATGGGGTCGACATGGACGAAGTGGAGTTCTATTCTAGTTAGGTCAACCTGATCAGAAATGGGAATTGGATGTAAAGTTTTGAACTCAGATTCAGTTCCAGCAAGCTGATAGCTGGATTCAATGTCATTCAGATATAATTCTCTTGGCGTGGACGTAGCGGCCGGAACGACCACAGTATTGAAATCGACGGGAGTTTGCTTGATTAGCTGCTGCTTGAGCTCATGTCGTGGCGTATTTGGGTCAGGCTTGAATGGCTGAGGGATTCGAGGGCGAGGCGTCACTGGTCTGGGCGTCTGTACTGGTATTGAAGTTCGGGAGGTCACTGGCCGATACGTCGGCTCCGGTATTCCAGCACTAATGACCACTGGCTTTGGCGTGTGATCCGGC